>CM061534.1:63105757-63325001 GCA_030545055.2 Neoaliturus tenellus | reverse complement strand
AAAACAAACCACTTGACACTATTGTAATTCTTGAAGAATTGTATAATAAAAATATTTTTGACTTTTGACACAGCGACAATGATTTTTGTGTGCTATATTTTTTAGTAATATGACGCACTAATTTAATACCTTCTTTGTTAAAAAAAATTCCTTCAAATAATGGCTCTAGAATTTAATAACTTTAAGTTAATTGATTTTAACATTATTGTAACTTACTAATTGCAGAAACATTGCTATTTTTCATGGTAAAATAACGGGTTGTAATTAAACTGTGAAAACATTTAGTTTCTTTTTTATTTTATTATTATGAAATAATGCAGGGTACTGGCGAAGTCTTCAGTATAGATGGTGAAACTCCCCATAACCGTGTCTTTCATTGTAAATAATGTTCTTTCCACATCTTCGGGAACCTTTCTTTTTTAAATAAACATATAGGTTAATTACGAACTCTCTAAGAGCAACAGCTTACGCCTTTTCCCTTTAGAGAGCATAGTGAAACTGATAGTTTCAATAATTGAAAGACAACGATGTCGCTCTTGCCACTCGTGTCACCCGCAACGCTTGTCCACGTAGAACACAAAAATCGATTACATAATGGTGACATAAGCGTTCCGCTGGCGTCGCATCTGTCGCCCACGTAGCAACTGGCCTTAGCCATTGCTGAACTACCGAAAGATACTATAATAAAAATAATTATTAGTTTGAATTGTGTTTTATAATGATGAGTATGATTGTTAAATGAACAAAACAAAATCAAATCTAAAAATTTAGGCTTGATTGGTTGAAATGCAGTTTTTTAAAAAAATAAAAGAAAGTGTGTAAAATTAGCTGATAACTGAATATGTAAAACCCACTTGTTACAGTTCCAACATGTAGTTAAGCAAATTAATATCAGATTGCAACACATGTAGGCGTTTATGAAGACATTTTGAAGGGCGAGTGAGCGGAGCATACGAGCTTTTCTTGGTTAAAAAAAGCTTATTTGCACTTGCCATTTTAGTGCACAGTCTGTGACTGTATTATTACCACAAGAAATTGTATAAAGCAAGAAAATGCTCAGCACACAGGTAGGCCTACTAAAAGATTTATTCATGGATGCGTTGTAGGGCTGCAGAAGGTTGACGGACTGGTGGGGGGGCTGGTGGTGCGAGAGCCCGACGCGACCAACAGACTGCGCCACCTGTACGACCTGGACCTGCCGTCGCACGTGGCCGTTGTGCAGGACTGGATGCACACACCGGCCTCCGACCGACTACCCGGCATGCTGCGCTCGCACCCTGTACGAGGCCAGGTGCCCGACTCCTACCTGATCAACGGACGCGGTGTGCAGGCGGTAATGTCAAACTCAGTACAGTAGAGCTCCTCGCTTTAATAAAAACAACCAAATCCGAAAACATTTTGATTTTAAAATACTGGTTGTTTCTTCACTAAAAGCAGGGGAAATACCAAACTCTAATTTTACACTGAATTTAGGTTGTGAGACACGATTCCGTCACCATTGCGACCACTTTTCTATTTAACCATTGTTAAGACATTATTACAATGTTCCATCGGTATTTTTTTCTACCCTCCAATGCTAGCGATCGTTTTTTGTGGCCTGATCATCATTGAGTTCCGGTTTTATGCCCTGTATAAGTAAGCAGCGGCAATAAATGACTCAATATCTTGCATTCTTTATGTATATTTAAAATTGCTGAATCAAACTGTTTCGAGTTCAGTCTGAATCAAACTGAATCAGAATGCCACCCCACCCAACCGAGTTCTTATTTTTCAGAGAAAGTATTACGTTATAAATGTACTCATTATTTAAAGGTGGAATACGGAAGTGTGGAAATTTGTGATCAGGAATGTTTTCAAGGGCTGTCTGAATGTCAATATCTGGCAAATTAAGGTTGGTAACAACAGAAGAAAAATATTGACTAAAAAGATTACATACAACTCCTGGTTCAGTTATTTTTACATTTTTCTCGAGGAGTTCTATTGGGCTTTCGCTTTTACCTGATCTGATCTTTTACAACTACCTAACTGATCTTTTACAATGGCCCAGATTGCTTTAGATTTGTTATTAGCTTTGTCTACAAAATTGTTATTAGCTAATCGTTTTGCGGCTTTTACAACTTTATTGAAAACTCTTTTATATTCTTTTACATACAAAATGAAGTTTTGGTCATTGCTAAATTTTGCTTCAGTATGCAATTTCCTTTTCCTTAAAGCAGAAGTTTTAATTCCTAAAGTGATCCACTTTTGCTTATAACTATGTTTCTTTTTTGTAAAAGTTTACAAAAGAAATGCTTTATTAAAACTTAAAGTCAATTCTTGAAAAAAATTATTATAGTTATCATTTACAGTCCTCCCTTGAACAGATATTTTTAAAATACTTTAGAAAAGTTTAAATTTGAACTTGGATTGAAAATGCGTTTACTACAAGTGAATTTATTATTGTATTTTGAGCAGTCAGGCAAATGTATTTTTAAACAGTTATGATCAGAAAATCCAGTATCCTCATTAATTGTTTCAGCTACATAAAAACAAGGTTAGTGGCTATAATGTCTATACAAGTTTTTGAATTTGCAGTTACTCTTGTTGGTGTATTAAAATTCAACTTAAACCCATTACTTTCCATTACCTCAACAAAAATCAAAGAACGATTTTCATGTTTTAAAATATCTAAGTTAAAGTCAGCAGAAATTAAAATGTATTCGGATGAGTTCGTAAACCAGACATATCGACCTACCAGAAGGGGTCGTTTTGGGGGGTTTTGTACCCCGGTACAACCTTCTTGGACCAAAAATAAAAAATGAACCAAATGAAACAAAAAATGTAGGGGTCCCTGGTGTTAACCCTGGGAATGCGTCGGAATAGTTCTAGGGTTCTAGTAAAATTATTGTTCAGAATTTAAAAAGTGTTTAAGTCCGCATGTACTCAGTGTGATCTATCCTTCGGCATTTTGCCCATATGTTTGATAGGAGCACTCATCATTGTACACGTGCGAGAAAGGGGAAACACATCCTAACCAAATGGCCTATTATTGTCCGTCTATGAATGCTTGATTTACTGTCGGTTGCGCTAGTTCACGCTACCTCCTACGTGGGTGTGGTCAAAGAACACTTAACTAAGACAATAGAGGCTACCAATGCAAAACTACCTCACGCCTAACACAGATTAAAATTGCTTATTCTAGCGCTTGTTCTCACCAGGTGTCGCAATATATAGTTAAGCAATATAAAATTACCTCGCGCCTAAAACAGATTTAAATTGTTTATTCTAGCACTTGTTCGCACCAGGTGTCGCAATATAGAGCTAAGAAATGTAAAATTACCTGCACCTAATACAAACTTAAATTGATTATTCCAGCGCTTGTTCGCACCAGGTGTTGCAATATAGAGCTAAGCAATATAAAATTACCTTGCGCCTAATACAGATTTAAATTGTTTATTCTAGCGCTTGCTTGCACCAGGTGTCGCAATATAGAAAGCAATATAAAATTACCTCGCGCCTAATACAGACTTAAATTGATTATTCCAGCGCTTGTTCGCACCAGGTGTCGCAATATAGAGTTAAGCAGGATAAAATTACTTAACGCCTAATACAGATTTAAATTGTTTGTTATAGCGCTTGTTGCACCAGGTGTCGCAATATAGAGTTAAGCAACATAAAATTTCCTTACGCCTAATATAGATTTAAATTGTTTATTCTAGCGCTTGTTTGCACCAGGTGTTGCAATATAGAGCTAATTAATATAAAACTAGTGTAAGTGTTGCTCGAAATCGAGCAATTTATTTTAATACAATACAAATGATACTTTTAGCTCTAAATCAATGACATCCGACCAATCCAATATTGTGAATTTCTTTTGTCACCAAAACTACACGAATTTACAGCTGATTATTAACAGATGTTTAAAATGCTTTATTTAATCCCAATGTTATTTAAATGGGAAATTTTGAGATTTCAATGGTGAATAGCACCTTTATTTTCAGTCCGATTCTCATCAGTTTTTGGCGGAAACAACTACAGACCAAGCCCTATCCAACGACACCAAAAACTTGAAAATCGGTTGAAAAATGTAGGAGGAGTTCTCAAGACAAAAAAACCCTTAGCGTATTAAATAAGTATAGATTTGCTTGTGCCTAATAAAGATTTTAGATTTGATTAAAGCATTTGACAGTGTTTGTCATACAAAATTGTTAGGTAAATTGAGTGATACTGGTATTAAGGGCAAAGATCTTGCTTGGTTTAGGTCTTCACTAGTCATGGATACCTGTTATACAAATTCAATAGTACCAAAAAAATTTCTGTAGTCTCATATGGTAAATAGATGTGAATACAGATGTCCAACATCTTAAATCTTAAAAAATGTAATATTATCACCTCAAATTGACATTTTATTGAGCTCCAACAATTTAAAATGAGGTATTCTTCAACTAAGTTATGTAAAGTTATTGAAATATATATCATGCTTTTCAGTGTATTATATTATAAGAAGAAACCGTGGTAGGGGTCCGCGGTGTTTACCCTGGGAATGCGTCAGAATAGCTCTATGGGTTCTAGTCAAATTATTGTTCGGAATTTAAAAAGTGTTTAAGCCCGCATGTACTCAGTGTGATCTATCCTTCGGCATTTTGCCCATATGTTTGATAGGAGCACTCATCATTGTACACGGGCGAGAAAGGGGAAATACGTCCTAACCAAATGGCCTATTATTGTCCGTCTATGAATGCTTGATTTACTGTCGGTGGCGCTAGTTCGCGCTACCTCCTACGTTGGTGTGGTCAAAGAACACTTAACTAAGTCAATAGAGGCTACCAATGCAAAACTACCTCGTGCCTAATACAGAATTAAATTGATTATTCCAGCGCTGGTTCGCACCATGTGTCGCAATATAGAGTTAAGCAGTATATAATTACCTCGCGCATAATACCTATTTTTAATTGATTATTCTATCGCTTGTTCGCACCAGGTGTCGCAATATAGAGCCAAGCAATATAAAATTACCTCGCGCCTAATACAGGTTTAAATTGATTATTCCAGCGCTTGTTCGCACCAGGTGTCGCAATATAGAGCTAAGCAATATAAAATTACCTCGTGCCTAATACAGATAATTCTAGCGTTTGTTCGAATCAGGTGTCGAAATATAGAGCTAAGCAATATAACATTACCTCGCGCCTAATACAGATTTAATTTGTTTATTCTAGCACATGTTTGCACCATTTGTCGCAATATAGAGGTAAGCAATATAAAATTAAATTGAGCCTAATACAGATTTTAGATTTAACTAAAGCATTCGATAGTGTTTGTCCTACAAAATTGTTAGTTAAATTAAGTAATAACGGTAAAAGGCAAAGATCTCGCTTGGTTTAAGTCTTCACTAGTCAGCGGTACCTGTTATACAAATTCAATACCAAAATAATTTCTGTAGTCTCATATGGTAAATAGATGTAAATACAGATGTCCAACATCTTAAATCTTTAGAAAAATGTAATATTATCACCTCAAATTGACACTTTATTGAGCTTCAACAATTTAAAATGAGGTAATTCTTCAACTAAGTTATGTAAAGTTATTGCAATATATATCAACCTTTTCAGTGTATTATATTGTAAGAAGAAACCGTGGTAGGGGTCTGCGGTGTTAACCCTGAAAATGCGTCAGAATAGCTATATGGGTTGTAGTAAAATTATTGTTCAGTAAAAAGTGTTTAAGTCCGCATGTACTCAGTGTGATCTATCCTTCGGCATTTTGCCCATATGTTTGATAGGAGGACTCATCATTGTACACGGGCGAGAAAGGGGAAACATGTCCTAACGAAACGGCCTATTATTGTCTGTTTAAGAATGCTTGATTTACTGTCGGTGTCGCTAGTTCCCGCTACCTCCTACATGGGTGTGGTCAAAGAACACTTAACTAAGACAATAGAAGCTACCAATGCAAAACTACCTCGCGCCTCATACAGATTTAAATTGATTATTCCAGCGCTTGTTCGCTCATGTGCCGCAATAGAGAGCTAATCAATATAAAATTACCTCGTGCACAATACCTATTTTTAATTAATTATTCTATCGCTTGTTCGCACCAGGTGTCGCAATATAGAGCCAAGCAATATAAAATTACCTCGCGCCTAATACAGATTTACTTTGTTTATTCTAGCACATGATTGCACCATTTGTCGCAATATAGAGGTAAGCAATATAAAATTAAATTGCGCCTAATACAGATTTTATATTTGACTAAAGCATTCGGTAGTGTTTTCCATACAAAATTGTTAGTTAAATTAAGTTATATTGGTATTAAGGGCAAAGAACTGGCTTGGTTTAAGTTTTCACTAGTCATCGGTACCTGTTATACAAATTCAATACCAAAATGATTCCTGTAGTCTCATATGGTAAATAGATGTAAATACAGATGTCCAACATCTTAAATCTTTAGAAAAATGTAATATTATCCCCTCAAATTGACACTTTATTGTGCTTCAACAATTTAAAATGAGGTAATTCTTCAACTAAGTTATGTAAAGTTATTGAAATATATATCAACCTTGTCAGTGTATTATATTGTAAGAAGAAACCGTGGTAGGGGTCTGCGGTGTTAACCCTGAAAATGCGTCAGAATAGCTCTATGGGTTTTAGTAAAACTAGTCTAAGTGTTGCTCGAAATCGAGCAATTTATTTTAATACAATACAAATGACACTTTTAGCTATAAATCAATGACATCCGACCAATCCAATATTGTGAATTTCTTTTGTCACCAAAACTACACAAATTTACAGCTGATTATTAACAGATGTTTAAAATGCTTTATTTAATCCCAATGTTATTTAAATGGGAAATTTTGAGATTTCAATGGTGAATAGCACGTTTATTTTCAGTCCGATTCTCATCAGTTTTTGGCGGAAACAACTACAGACCAAGCCCTATCCAACAACACAAAAAACTTGAAAATCGGTTGAAAAATGTAGGAGGAGTTCTCAAGACAAAAAAACCCTTAGCGTATTAAATAAGTATAGATTATTGTTCAGTAAAAATTGTTTAAGTCCGCATGTACTCAGTGTGATCTATCCTTCGGCATTTTGCCCATATGTTTGATAGACAATAGACAATAGACAATAGACAATATCTTTATTCATATAGAAGTACAGTGTACAGCACTCATAGGAGCACTGATAGGAGCACTCATCATTGTACACGGACGAGAAAGGGGAAACACGTCCTAACCAAATGGCCTATTATTGTCTGTCTGAGAATGCTTGATTTACTGTCGGTTGCGCTAGTTCGCGCTACCTCCTACATGGGTGTGGTCAAAGAACACTTAGCTAAGACAATAAAAGCTACCAATGCAAAACTACCTCACGCCTTATACAGATTTAAATTGATTATTCTAGCGCTTGTTCGCACCAGGTTAGAGCTAAGCAATATAAAATTTCCTCACGCCTAATACAGATTTAAATTGTTTATTCCAGCTCTTGTTCGCACCAGGTGTCGCAATATAGGGTTAAGCAGTTTAAAATTACCACGCGCCTAATACAGTTTTAAATTGATTATTCCAGCGCTTGTTCGCACCAGGTGTCACAATATAGGGTTAAGCAGTTTAAAATTTCCTCACGCCTAATACAGATTTAAATTGTTTATTCCAGCCCTTGTTCGCACCAGGTGTCGCAATATAGGGTTAAGCAGTTTAAAATTACCACGCGCCTAATACAGTTTTAAATTGATTATTCCAGCGCTTGTTCGCACCAGGTGTCGCAATATAGAGTTAAGCAATATAAAATTTCCTTTTGCCTAATAAGATTTAAGATTTGAATAAAGCATTTGACAGTGTTTGTCATACAAAATTGTTAGATAAATTAAGTGATATTGGTATTAAGGGCAAAGAACTTGCTTGGTTTAAGTCTTCACTAGTCATGGGTACCTGTTATACGAACTCAATAGCTACCTCCTACATGGGTGTGGTCAAAGAACACTTAACTAAAACAATAGAGGCTACCAATGCAAAACTACCTCGCACCTTATACAGATTAAAATTGATTAAAAGCACCACTTTAGCCGTCTCTGACTTCATAAATCAGGTGTCAGAGGGCTTGGATGGATCGCGGAGCACAGCAGCTGTGTTCTGTGATCTATCCAAGGCTTTTGACTGTGTCTATTATGACATTTTACTAAATAAACTTAAACTTTATAATTTTTCAAATATGGCCATATCTTGGGTTTTATCTTTCATAACAAATAGACAACAACGAACTATAATTCAGAAAAACGGAAATAAATAGAGTGGCAAAACATTAACTGCGGGGTGCCTCAAGGTTCAATTTTGGGCCCTCTATTATTTTTAATATTTATAAATGATGTACCTAAAAGCGTATCTTCCAATCTTATATTATATGCTGAATTTCCTTTTGCCTAATAAGATTTAAGATTTGAATAAAGCATTCGACAGTGTTTGTCATACAAAATTGTTAGGTAAATTAAGTGATATTGGTATTAAGGGCAAAGAACTTGCTTGGTTTAAGTCTTCACTAGTCATGGGTACCTGTTATACGAACTCAATAGTACCAAAATAATTTCTGTAGTCCCATATGTTAAATAGATGTCGAACATCTTAAATCTTTGGAAAAATGTACTATTATCACCTCAAATTGACACTTTATTGAGCTTCAACAATTTAAAATGAGGTATTCTTCAACTAAGTTATGTAAAGTTATTGAAATATATATCATCCTTTTCAGTGTATTATATTGTAAGAAGAAACCGTGGTAGGGGTCCGCGGTGTTAACCCTGGGAATGCGTCGGAATAGCTCTATGGGTTCTTGTAAAATTATTGTTCAGAATTTAAAAAGTGTTTAAGAGTCATCTTCACCCCTGGGCCAGTAACCCATTGTTGCGCAGTCGGCAATGTTAATCATACGGCTTTTATGCTAAAACATGGTCTTGTATTCCCCTGTTTCGGACGCTGTTTTTCAACAGATTTTCTTGAAATTTGGTAAGTGTTTAGTTGAATAGTTATATTAGGTTTCTCATACCTCGGAATTTTGAAAATTTAACAAATATTACTCTTTGTGACGTTGCAAAGTAACTCGATTTTCCTTAGTTAATATTTCAAAATTTAGTAAAATTTTCAAAATTTCGAGGTATGAGAAACCTAATATAAGTATTCAACTAAACACTTACCAACTTTCAAGAAAATCTGTTAAAAAACGGCGTCCAAAACAGGGGAATACAAAACCATGTTTTAGCATAAAAGCCGTATGATTAACATTGCTGATTGCGCAACAATGGGCTACTGGCCCAGAGGTGAAGATGACTCTTAAGTCCGCATGTACTCAGTGTGATCTATCCTTCGGCATTTTGCCCATAGGTTTGATAGGAGCACTCATCATTGTACAAGGGCGAGAAAGGGGAAACACGTTCTAACCAAATATCCTATTATTGTCCGTCTATGAATGCTTGATTTACTGGCGGGGGCGCTAGTTTGCGCTACCTCCTACATGGGTGTGGTCAAAGAACACTTAACTAAAACAATAGAGGCTACCAATGCAAAACTACCTCGCGCCTTATACAGATTAAAATTGATTAAAAGCACCACATTAGCCGTCTCTGACTTCATAAATCAGGTGTCAGAGGGCTTGGATGGATCGCGGAGCACAGCAGCTGTGTTCTGTGATCTATCCAAGGCTTTTGACTGTGTCTATTATGACATTTTACTAAATAAACTTAAACTTTATAATTTTTCAAATATGGCCATATCTTGGGTTTTATCTTTCATAACAAATAGACAACAACGAACTATAATTCAGAAAAAACGGAAATAAATAGAGTGGCAAAACATTAACTGCGGGGTGCCTCAAGGTTCAATTTTGGGCCCTCTATTATTTTTAATATTTATAAATGATGTACCTAAAAGCGTATCTTCCAATCTTATATTATATGCTGATGATACAACAGCAGTAGTTCAGGCAAAAAATTTTGAAAATTTAAAATTGGTGATCACTTAGTCACTTGAAGAACTTACAAATTGGTTTTCTGCAAATGGTTTAAAACTAAATAGCTCGAAGACAGAACTCATGAAGTTTCAAACACTTCAGAATAAGGAAAATATAAATTTTGAATTATTTCATGAGAATAATATGTTATCATTCGTTGAATATACCAAATTTCTTGGTTTAAAAATTGATAAAAATTTAACATGGAAACCTCATATTGACATGGTAATTAAAAAATTAAATACATGCTGTTTCCAAATGCTTGTTTTAAGAAATATAACTGACTCAAAAACTAAGCTTATGGTATATTATGCCATGTTTTATTCTATATTGCAATATGGCATCGAACTATGGGGATCGAGTTCAGATGCATTATCAGTTTTCAAAATTCAAAAATAAATATCTGAGGATAATGGCTTTTGCTCCCAAAAGGACATCATGTAAACCTCTTTTTGAAAAATATGAATTACTAACAACGCCTTGTGTTTATATATTTAAAATGTTGATGCTTGTAAAAAATAATTATCAGTCCTTTAATGCAAACCAATTTATTCACAATTACCCCACCCGTTTTAGGAACAACTTTCTGTACCCAAGGCATCGTCTTAGTCTTTTTGAAAGAACCCCCTATTATATGGGTTTAAGACTTTATAACAACCTGCCTGCCGCATTGAAGGATAATATATCAAAATTCAAAAAACAATTAAAATTGTACCTTCTGGAAAAAAAGATATTATTCCGTAAATGAATATTTAGACGAAAATGTTACTCGTTGAGCTTTCTTTGTGTATATGTATATAGGTGTTCTTTGTATGTATATATGTGTATATTTAGGCAATTATTTCAATTATTTATTTTTTTGACAATGTTACCTGTTTTACCAGCTGAGCTGGAAATTTTGTAAAACGTTTTGTGACAATAAAGGACATTTCATTTCATTTCATTGATTAATCTAGCCCTTGTTTGCACCAGTTGTAGCAATATAGAGTTAAGCAATATAAAATTACTTAGCGCCTAATACAGAATTAAATTGATTATTCTAGCGCTTGTTCGCACCAGGTGTCGCAATATAGAGCTAAGCAGTTTAAAATTACCTCGCGCCTAATACAGATTTATATTGATTATTCCAGCGCTTGTTCGCACCAGGTGTCTCAATAAAGAGCTAAGCAATATAAAATTACCACGCACCTAATACAGATTTAAAAAGTTTATTCCAGCGCTTGTTTGCACCAGGTGTCGCAATATAGAGCTAAGCAGTTTAAAATTACCTCGCGCCTAATACAGTTTTAAATTGATTATTCCAGCGCTTGTTCGCACCAGGTGTCGCAATAAAGAGGTAAGCAATATAAAATTACCACGCGCCTAATACAGATTTAAATTGATTATTCCAGCGCTTGTTCGCACCAGGTGTCGCAATAAAGAGGTAAGCAATATAAAATTACCACGTGCCTAATACAGATTTAAATTGATTATTCCAGCGCTTGTTCGCACCAGGTGTCGCAATAAAGTGGTAAGCAATATAAAATTACCATGCGCCTAATACAGATTTGAATTATTTATTCCAGCGATTGTTCGCACCAGGTGTCGCAATATAGAGTTAAGCAGTTTAAAATTACCTCGCGCCTAATACAGTTTTAAATTGATTATTCCAGCGCTTGTTCGCTCCAGGTGTCGCAATATAGAGCTAAGCAGTATAAAATTACCTCGCGCCTAATACAGATTTAAATTGATTATTCCAGCGCTTTTTCGCACCAGGTGTCGCAATATAGAGTTAAGCAATATAAAATTACCACGCGCCTAATACAGATTTAAATTGATTATTCCAGCGCTTTTTCGCACCAGGTGCCGCAATACAGAGTTAAGCAATATAAAATTACCTCGTGCATAATACCTATTTTTAATCAATCAATCAATCAATCAATCAATCATTTTATTCATAATTTATACAAGCATTTTTACTAATTTGACACAAATGTAGAATGGCGTTAATTACAATTTCATTGCTAACTTAGAAACTAAAAAATGAAGTTACATTTCCTACAAAAAAATAGTTGCATAAATCAAACATATCACAGCTAATTCAATTTTTCTATTCATTAAAATAATCATTAAATGTGTAAGGGGCTTTTTTAATTAAATAATGTTTTAATTTAGCTTTAAAAGAGTATATGTCTTTAATTCTTATTAACTCCTGAGGAATTTTAGAAATAAATTTAGTCCCTGCGCTTCTGGGGTTTTCCCCGAAAAAACTCAATGCATGTGGTTGAATGGCCAATTTGTTTCGATTTCTTGTGCTATATGAGTGGTAATCTCCCAGCTTGGCCATTGAGTTTTCAGAAGTTTTAACAATCATAATGGTTTCTAAGATGTACAACCCATAGACAGTCATTATGCCCAGGTAAGAAAATTGCTTTTTAACTGAGTCCTGATTTTTTAGATTTAAAATTATTCTGATCGCTTTTTTTTAAGTAATAATATACTATTCAGATTTGAGTCACTAGTTGCACCATATAATGCAATACCAAATGATATATGAGAATGTATATGGGCAAAATAGATCATCTTAAGGGTTTTGGTTGAACAGAATTTAGCCAAAGTTCTTAATACAAACAATCCAGAACAAATTTTATTTTTTAAGGCTATTATTTTTTAAGGCTAATGGTTTTTTAATTGTTTATTCTAGCGCTTGTTTGCTCCAGGTGTCAAAATATAGAGCCAAGCAATATAAAATTATCTCACGCCTAATACGATTTAAATTGTTTATTCTAGCGCTTGTTCGCACCAGGTGTAGCAATATAGAGTTAAGCAATATAAAATTACCTCACGCCTAATACGATTTAAATTGTTTATTCTAGCGCTTGTTCGCACCAGGTGTCGCAATATAGAGCTAAGCAAAATAAATTACCTCACGCCTAATACGATTTAAATTGTTTATTCTAGCGCTTGTTCGCACCAGGTGTAGCAATATAGAGTTAAGCAATATAAAATTACCTTACGCCTAATACGATTTAAATTGTTTATTCTAGCGCTTGTTCGCACCAGGTGTCGCAATATAGAGCTAAGCAATATAAAATTACCTCACGCGCCTAATACAGATTTAAATAGTTTATTCCAGAGCTTGTTCGCACCAGGTGTCGCAATATAGAGTTAAGCAATATAAAATTACCTCACGCGCCTAATACAGATTTAAACTGTTTATTCCAGCGCTTGTTCGCACCAGGTGTCGCAATATAGAGTTAAGCAATATAAAATTACCTCACGCGCCTAATACAGATTTAAATAGTTTATTCCAGCGCTTGTTCGCACCAGGTGTCGCAATATAGAGTTAAGCAATATAAAATTACCTCACGCGCCTAATACTGGTTTAAATTGTTTATTCCAGCGCTTGTTCGCACCAGGTGTCGCAATATAGAGTTAAGCAATATAAAATTTCTTTGTGCCTAATAAGATTTTAGATTTGAATAAAGCATTCGACAGTGTTTGTCATACAAAATTGTTAGGTAAATTAAGGGATATTGGTATTAAGGGCAAAAAACTCGCTTGATTTAAGTCTTCACTAGTCATGGGTACCTGTTATACAAATTCAATAGTACCAAAATAATTTCTGTAGTCTCATATGGTAAATAGATGTCCAACATCTTAAATCTTTTGAAAAATGTAATATTATCACCCAAATTGACACTTTATTGAGCTTCAACAATTTAAAATGAGGTATTCTTCAACTAAGTTATGTAAAGTTATTGAAATATATATCATCCTTTTCAGTGTATTATATTGTAAGAAGAAACCGTGGTAGGGGTCCGCGGTGTTAACCCTGGGAATGCGTCGGAATAGCTCTATGGGTTCTAGTAAAATTATTGTTCAGTAAAAAGTGTTTAAGTCCGCATGTACTCAGTGTGATCTATCCTTCGGCATTTTGCCCATATGTTTGATAGGAGCACTCATC
Organism: Neoaliturus tenellus; assembly: GCA_030545055.2. Classification (NCBI taxonomy): domain Eukaryota; kingdom Metazoa; phylum Arthropoda; class Insecta; order Hemiptera; family Cicadellidae; genus Neoaliturus; species Neoaliturus tenellus. The sequence goes on along the minus strand of CM061534.1, from coordinate 63,311,081 downwards.
ATTGTACACGGGCGAGAAAGGGGAAACACGTCCTAACCAAATGGCCTATTATTGTCCGTCTATGAATGCTTGATTAAAAATGCTCAAGATTAAAGGAAGCTTGATTAAAGGATTAAAGAGGCTTTTAAATTTATATAAATGATGTTGCTAAAGTATTAAAACTCTCCACTTTAACACTATATGCGGATGACATTACACTTTGTTTTGTAAAGAAGGGAAACATGGATTTTTCAACTTATGAACAAAAAATCTTCGTTGAGGTAAACAATCTGGTTTAATACTTGGCTTCAATTAATCTCTCCCTTAGTATTTCTAAAACAAAAGCCTTATTTTTTCATACTTTTCAATCTAGAAATCTTATTGATCTAAAAATAGTAGTTGATGAAAGGGAGGTTGAAGAGGTTTCTGAGGTCAAATTTTTAGGTCTCAACATTGATTTCAACCTCACCTGGATTGTCACGCTGATTTTATTTGCTTTAAATTAAACTAAGCAAAATTTCTTTTATGGCGACTATCACATATATGTAATATAAAGGTTCTACTTTCCGTTTACTATGCCTACTGTTACAGTCACCTTTCATATGGTATAGAGCTATGGGGAAACTCTTCCAAAAAAATCGAACAAAAATTTTCAAAATTCAAAAAATTATTGTTCGAATCTTAGCTAAATTGAAACAGAGGGATTCTTGTAAATCGGCTTTTCAAGAACTCCAAATATTAACGTTTCCTTGTATCTACATTTACCGCACTATTTTATATTATAAGCCGCATCAGGCGCCTTCAACCATCAATTCCCACCATTCCTACAACACCAGACAATGTTTTCAAATTTTACTTTTGATCGGTTAGTAATTCAAGAAAAATTACCTTCATCGGCTGGAAGAAAGTTATTTGACTATCTACCGGTGATGTTAAAAACACTTATGTTATTAAAAAATTTAAATCAAAAATGAAAGGCTACTTGATTGAGAATGCCTTTTACTCAATTCAGGAATTTAGTGAGGCAGAGGCAATCTCGTAGACAATATTGTATGGTTGTTTTTATTGCTCATTCTTCAAGGTGTGGTAATAGTTTTATTTACAGAATTTTAATTGTACTACTTTCACAAATAGTTTAGTTTAGTTTTATTAATTATGATTGTATTTTTTCAGCAATACTTAAACCTAAGAGGTTCAACTTAGTAAAATTCTGTAATGTATAATTTGTTTTTTTGTAAATGTTTTATAATGCAATTTGTGAAGCAATCCAATGCTTATTGTAAGTTTATGAAAAAAAAGGAGTTTTTGATTTGATTTGATTTGATTTACTGTCAGTGGCGCTAGTTCGCGCTACCTCCTACATGGGTGTGGTCAAAGAACACTTAACTAAGACAATAGAGGCTACCAATGCAAAACTACCTCGCGCCTTATACAGATTAAAATTGATTATTCTAGCGCTTGTTCGCACCAGGTGTAGCAACATAGAGTTAAGCAATATAAAATTACCTCGCGCCTAATACAGAATTAAATTGATTATTCTAGCGCTTGTTCGCACCAGGTGTCGCAATATAGAATTAAGCAGTTTAAAATTACCTCGCGCCTAATACAGATTTAAATTGATCATTCCAGCGCTTGTTCGCACCAGGTGTTGCAATAAAGAGCTAAGCAATATAAAATTACCACGCGCCTAGTACAGATTTAAATTGTTTATTCCAGCGCTTGTTCGCACCAAGTGTCGCAATATCGAGCTAAGCAGTTTAAAATTACCTCCCCGTTTTTTCTAAAATTAAAAAAAAAATTGTATATAATCAACTTTTGAAATACTTGGAATTAAACAATTTATTAGATAAGGAGCAGCATGGATTTAGGCCTGGAAGATCAACTATCACGGCGGGGGTTGAATTTGTTAAAAATATAATTGACTCGATCAATGAGAAAGAAAAAGTTATAGGCACTTTCCTTGATCTTTCCAGAGCCTTTGATAGTGTCTCCAACTCTGTCTTAATTGAAAAGCTAGAATCACTGGGTGTGAAAGGAAAGGAGGCTGCTTGGTTTTCCTCCTACCTGAACAACAGGCAGCAATATGTGGAAATAGAACATATAGAAGCAGGCAAATATTGTAATTACTTAAGGAAATATAGTTCTAAGTCTCAATTAGTTAAGTATGGAATACCTCAGGGGTCTGTATGGGGGCCATTATTATTTTTATGTTATATGGGGGGTATGCCTCAGTTAATAAACACAGGCTCTGTGTGTCTCTATGCGGATTACACTAATCTAATCATTAAAGGCAATTCTTGTAAAAGCATAGAAGAATATTCCAACAAAAATTTAGCAAACATAAAACTCTTTCTGGATTAAAATAATCTGTTAATAAATGCAAAAAAAATCAAACATAATAGCTTTCTCTACTAAGCAAAACAAAGTCAATTTCAATCCCAAAATTAAAATTCATAATGAAATTATAGTTAAAACCAATGAAGCAAAATTTTTAGGTCTAACCATTGATGAAAATCTATCCTGGCAGAAACACGTTGAAAACATAGTAAGTAAAATGTCATCAGGAATTTATGCATTATGGCAGATGTCAAAGCTGAGTGATTTAGACACCTTAAAAACTATATATCATTCTTAAATTCAATCACATGTATACTATGGAATGAGCATTTATGGGGCTACATCTAAGCAAAACCTGGATAAAATTCTCGTTAAACAAAAAAAAGCAATAAGAATCATTGCCGGTCTACAAAGTACTGATACCGTTAAGCATTTGTTTGTGCAATTCAAAATTCTCACTGTCTACAGACTGTATATTTTTGAATCCATCAAGTATGTTAAAGAACATGACAATGACTATCTATTTGAAACAAATCACCATTACAACAAAATAAAGTAATGTTAGAAAAACACAATTTAGAGTTTTACATTAAAAAACAAGTTATGCAGGGAAAAAGTTTTTTACTCAGTTACCAAATGAGATTAAACGTGAAAATAATTACAACAAATTCATATATAAGTTAAAGGAATTCTTGATAAATAAAGCTTTGTACTCCCTATCAGAATTTCCCTGAGGACTCCAAATGTTTTTCACTGCAGAACCACTGAGCTTATGTATACTTTTAATACTGTTGTATATATTTTCAATATATTAATGGTCTGATGACTTTTGTATTGACTCTATTCAATTGCATTGATTTATGTAAATACTGAATAAAGGATATTTTGATTTGATTTGACCTCGCGCCTAATACAGTTTTAAATTGATTATTCCAGCGCTTGTTCGCACCAGGTGTCGCAATATAGAGTTAAGCAATATAAACTTACCTCGCGCCTAATACAGTTTTAAATTGATTATTCCAGCGCTTGTTCGCACCAGGTGTCGCAATATAGAGTTAAGTAGTTTAAAATTACCTCGCACCTAATACAGTTTTAAATTGATTATTCTAGCGCTTGTTCGCACCAGGTGTCGCAATATAGAGCTAAGCAGTTGAAAATTACCTCACGCCTAATACAGTTTTAAATTGATTATTCTAGCGCTTGTTCGCACCAGGTGTCGCAATATAGAGTTAAGCAGTTTAAAATTACCTCGCGCCTAATACAGTTTTAAATTGATTATTCCAGCGCTTGTTCACACCAGGTGTCGCAATAAAGAGCTAAGCAATATAAAATTACCACGCGCCTAATATAGATTTAAATTGTTTATTCTAGCGCTTGTTTGCAAGAGATGTCGCAGTATAGAGTTAAGCAGTTTAAAATTACCTCGCGCCTAATACAGTTTTAAATTGATTATTCCAGCGCTTGTTCGCACCAGGTGTCGCAATAAAGAGCTAAGCAATATAAAATTACCATGTGCCTAATATAGATTTAAATTGGTTTTTCTAGCGCTTGTTCGCACCAGGTGTCGCAATATAGAGTTAAGCAATATATCAATTAATCAATCAATCAAAATAACTTTATTCATTTTAAGCACAAAACATGTACAGAATGGTGTCATAAATCTAATAATAAAATAGTTAAAACTTAGGTACAGTCTCTTTTGTTAAACTATTATACATAATATAGATTACTTATAAAATTCATCTAGATCATAAAGAGGTTTGTTTATCAGGAATAACTTAACCTCTTTTTTGAACAACCTGTAGTCACCTATTTATCTAATATGTTCAGGCAAATTATTAAAAAACTGTATTCCTTTATATGAGGGTTTTTTTGTGTAGATACTTAAGTTATGCCTATTGTATGCCAGTTGGTTACCATTCCTTGTTTTATAATTATGGTAAGAATTTAAAGTTGGAAGTTGATTTAAATTTGACTTTATATGCATAACTAATTGATAGATAAATAAACTGTAAACTGTCATAATTTCTGCTTTAGGGATTTTTTTTTAACAGATTCTCTAAATTCCAGTTTAAACATTATTCTAAGTGCTTTCTTTTGCATCACAAGAATACGATTTAGATTTGCGTTCGATGTGCATCCGTAAAGACATAACCCGAAAGCAATGTGCGATTCAATGAGAGCATGATATATTATCTTTAAGGTTTCAAAGCTACTACATTTAGACATTTGCCGCAACGCATAGAGCCCCGATGATATTTTTTTACACACCAAATCTACATGGCAGTCCCAATTTAGTTTGCTGTCTATATTTAGCCCAAGGAATTTTATGGTATCCACTTCATTTAGTAAACATTTGTCAATGATGATGTTTATATTTTTTGTACATTTTTTTAAAGCAGAAAATTCAATTTATTTGGTTTTTTCTGGGTTTGGCAATAAATTTATGTCTTGTAGACGTTGAATAGTATTGGAAAGATTAATGAAAGACAAAATTTCTAAATCAGCTTCTGAAACTCCTGACATTGTTATATTAATATCGTCCGCAAATAAACAAATATTATTAGGTTGTTTAGTTATCGAAGGAAGCCCAGTCAGATATACTAGAAATAGTAATGGCCCCAATATAGATCCTTGGGGGACACCGTAATTGACGATATTTGTTGAAGATGAGTTGGTAGTTAACTGATTAGAGCTGTTGATATGTTCAATCACAACATACTGCTTTCTGCCAAATAGGTATGATTGAAACCAGAGTAGACTTCTCTCTGAAAGGCCGATAGAAGATAATTTTCTAAGTAATAAGTCGTGAGACACACTGTCAAACGCTTTTGTCAAATCCATAAAAATTCCAATAACCCGCTCTTTTTTGTCAATTGAGTCAATAATAGATTCGCAAAAATCCACCCCAGCATTTATCACTGATTTTCCTTCTCTGAAACCATACTGCTGCTTATCAAATATATTATTTTCTTCAAGAAACTGAGATAACTGTATATACATTACTTTTTCATAGATTTTTGAGAACGATGATTATAACGATATTGGACGATAATTAGAAAATTCTTTTGAATCGCCACTTTTATAGCATGGTTTAACTTTAGATATTTTTATTTTTTCTGGAAAAATACGGGAAATTAAGGATGAATTAATAACATGCAGCAGTGGTAGTAAAATATATGTTCTAGCCTGCTTAATCACTGGCAAGGGTACTTCGTCCCACCCAGAAGAGAGCTTGTTATCGAATGACATGATAATTTTTTCATTTTTTTAATAAAATTACCTCGCGCCTACTACAGATTTAAATTGATTATTCCAGCGCTTGTTCGCATCAGGTGTCGCAATAAAGAGCTAAGCAATATAAAATTACCACGCGCCTAATACTGATTTAAATTGTTTATTCCAGCGCTTGTTCGCACCAGTTGTCGCAATATAGAGTTAAGCAGTTTAAAATTACCTCCCCGTTTTTTTCTAAAATTTTTGAAAAAATTGTATATAATCAACTTTTGAAATACTTGGAATTAAACAATTTATTAGATAAGGAGCAGCATGGATTTAGGCCTGGAAGATCAACTATCACGGCGGGGGTTGAATTTGTTAAAAATATAATTGACTCGATCGATGAGAAAGAAAAAGTTATAGGCATTTTCCTTGATCTTTCCAGAGCCTTTGACAGTGTCTCCCACTCTGTCTTAATTGAAAAGCTAGAATCACTGGGTGTGAAAGGAAAGGAGGCTGCTTGGTTTTCCTCCTACCTGAACAACAGGCAGCAATATGTGGCAATAGAACATATAGAAGCAGGCAAATATTGTAATTATTTAAGGAAATATAGTTCTAAGTCTCAATTAGTTAAGTATGGAGTACCTCAGGGGTCTGTATGGGGGCCATTGTTATTTTAATGTTATATGGGGGGGTATGCCTCAGTTAATAAACACAGGCTCTATGTGTCTCTATGCGGATGACACTATTCTAATCATTAAAGGCAATTCTTGTAAAAGCATAGAAGAATATTCCAACAAAAATTTAGCAAACATAAAACTCTTTCTGGATTAAAATAATCTGTTAATAAATGCAAAAAAAATCAAACATAATAGCTTTCTCTACTAAGCAAAACAAAGTCAATTTCAATCCCAAAATTAAAATTCATAATGAAATTATAGTTAAAACCAATGAAGCAAAATTTTTAGGTCTAACCATTGATGAAAATCTATCCTGGCAGAAACACGTTGAAAACGTAGTAAGTAAAATGTCATCAGGAATTTATGCACTATGGCAGATGTCAAAGCTGAGTGATTTAAACACCTTAAAAACTATATATCATTCTTTAATTCAATCACATGTATACTATGGAATGAGCATTTATGGGGCTACATCTAAGCAAAACCTGGATAAAATTCTCGTTAAACAAAAAAAAGCAATAAGAATCATGGCCGGTCTACAAAGTACTGATACCGTTAAGCATTTGTTTGTGCAATTCAAAATTCTCACTGTCTACAGACTGTATATTTTTGAATCCATCAAGTATGTTAAAGAACATGACAATGACTATCTATTTGAAACAAATCACCATTACAACACTCGAAATAAAGTAAAGGTAGCAAAACACAATTTAGAGTTTTACATTAAAAAAACAAGTTATGCAGGGAAAAAGTTTTTTACTCAGTTACCAAATGAGATTAAACGTGAAAATAATTACAAAAAATTCATATATAAGTTAAAGGAATTCTTGATAAATAAAGCTTTGTACTCCCTATCAGAATTTCCCATAGGACTCCAAATGTTTTTCACCGCAGAACCACTGAGCTTATGTATACTTTTAATACTGTTGTATATATTTTCAATATATTAATGGTCTGATGACTTTTGTATTGACTCTATTCAATTGCATTGATTTATGTAAATACTGAATAAAGGATATTTTGATTTGATTTGACCTTGCGCCTAATACAGTTTTAAATTGATTACGGTATTCCAGCGCTTTTTCGCACCAGGTGTCGCAATATAGAGTTAAGCAATATAAACTTACCTCGCGCCTAATACAGATTTAAATTGTTTATTCCAGCGCTTGTTCGCACCAGGTGTCGCAATATAGAGCTAAGCAGTTTAAAATTACCTCGCGCCTAATACAGTTTTAAATTGATTATTCCGGCACTTGTTCTCACCAGGTGTCGCAATAAAGAGCTAAGCAATATAAAAGTACCACGCGCCTAATATAGATTTAAATTGTTTATTCCAGCGCTTGTTCGCAAGAGGTGTCGCAATATAGAGTTAAGCATTTTAAAATTACATCGCGCCTAATACAGTTTTAAATTGATTATTCCAGTGCTTGTTTGCACCAGGTGTCGCAATATAGAGTTAAGCAATATAAAAGTACCTAAGTCTTACAAATATGGAAAATGCAAAAATAACCTGATTCTTACCTTTCTCCAAGCAAGTGTTTATGGCAACAAAGAAAAAAGCGATATGCCTCAAAACAAAACAAAATTCCTTTCTTGACAATGATTATGCAAAACCCTGTAAAAGTAATAAAACAATATTAATAGGATTCTTGGTCTTAAGTAATTACCTTGGAAATAACAAAAAAAAGTAACTAAATGCTTACCTTCCAAGAAACCGCTAAGAACCGCTAATACATACCTAAATTGTTTATTCCAGCGTATCTTGCACCAGGTGTCGCAATATAGATCCAAGCAATATAAAATTACCTTACACCTAATACAGATTTAAATTGTTTATTCTAGCGCTTGTTCGCACCAGGTGTCGCAATATAGAGTTAAGCAGTTTAAAATTACCTCGCGCCTAATACAGTTTTAAATTGATTATTCCAGCGCTTGTTCGCACCAGGTGTCGCAATAAAGAGCTAAGCAATATAAAATTACCACGGGCCTAATATAGATTTAAATTGTTTATTTCAGCGCTTGTTCGCACCAGGTGTCGCAATATAGAGCTAAGCAATATAAAATTACCTCGCGCCTAATACAATTTTAAATTGATTATTCCAGCGCTTGTTCGCACCAGGTGTCGCAATATAGAGCTAAGCAATATAAAATTACCTCGCGGATAATACAGATTTAAATTGGTTTTTCTAGCGCTTGTTCACACCAGGTGTCGCAATATAGAGTTAAGCAATATAAAAGTACCTAAGTCTTACAAATATGGAAAATGCAAAAATAATCTGACTCTTACCTTTCTCCAAGCAAGTGTTTATGGCAACAAAAAAAAGCGATATGCCTCAAAACAAAACAAAATTCCTTTCTTGACAATGATTATGCAAAACCCTGTAAAAGTAATAAAACAATATTAATAGGATTCTTGGTCTTAAGTAATTACCTTGGAAATAACAAAAAAAAGTAACTAAATGCTTATCTTCCAAGAAACCGCTAAGAACCGCTAATACATATCTAAATTGTTTATTCCAGCGCTTCTTTGCACCAGGTGTCGCAATATAGATCCAAACAATATAAAATTACCTCACACCTAATACAGATTTAAATTGTTTATTCTAGTGCTTGTTCGCACCAGGTGTCGCAATATAGAGTTAAGCAATATAAAAGTACCTAAGTCTTACAAATATGGAAAATGCAAAAATAACCTGATTCTAACCTTTCTCCAAGCAAGTGTTTGGCAACAACAAAAAAAGCGATATGCTTCAAAACAAAACAAAATTCCTTTCTTGACAATGATTATGCAAAACCCTGTAAAAGTAATAAAACAATATTAATAGGATTCTTGGTCTTAAGTAATTACCTTGGAAATAACAAAAAAAAGTAACTAAATGCTTACCTTCCAAGAAACCGCTAAGAACCGCCAATACATATCTAAATTGTCTTTGCACCAGGTGTCGCAATATAGATCCAAGCAATATAAAATTACCTCGCGCCTAATACAGTTTTAAATTGATTATTCCAGCGCTTGTTCGCACCAGATGTCGCAATAAAGAGCTAAGCAATATAAAATTACCACGCGCCTATTATAGCTTTAAATTGTTTATTTCAGCGCTTGTTCGCAAGAGGTGTCGCAATATAGAGTTAAGCAGTTTAAAATTACCTCGCGCCTAATACAATTTTAAATTGATTATTCCAGCGCTTGTTCGCACCAGGTGTCGCAATATAGAGCTAAGCAATATAAAATTACCTCGCGCCTAATACAGATTTAAATTGGTTTTTCTAGCGCTTGTTCACACCAGGTGTCGCAATATAGAGTTAAGCAATATAAAATTACCTTGTGCCTACTACAGATTTAAATTATTTATTCCAGCACTTGTTCGCACCAGGTGTCGCAATAGAGAGCTAAGCAATATAAAATTACCACGCGCCCAATACTGGTTTAAATTGTTTATTCCAGCGCTTGTTCGCACCAGGTGTCGCAATATATAATTAAGCAGTTTAAAATTACCTCGCGCCTAATACAATTTTAAATTGATTATTCCAGCGCTTGTTCGCACCAGGTGTCGCAATATAGAGCTAAGCAATATAAAATTACCTCGCGCCTAATACAGTTTTAAATTGATTATTCCAGCGCTGGTTCGCACCAGGTGTCACAATAAAGAGTTAAGCAATATAAAATTACCACGCGCCTAATACTGGTTTAAATTGTTTATTCCAGCGCTTGTTCGCACCAGGTGTTGCAATATAGAGTTAAGCAATATAAAATTACCACGCGCCTAATACTGGTTTGAATTTTTATTCCAGCGCTTGTTCGCACCAGGTGTCGCAATATAGAGTTAAGCAATATAAAATTACCACGCGCCTAATACTGGTTTAAATTGTTTATTCCAGCGCTTGTTCGCACCAGGTGTCGCAATATAGAGTTAAGCAATATAAAATTACCACGCGCCTAATACTGGTTTAAATTGTTTATTCCAGCGCTTGTTCGCACCAGGTGTCGCAATATAGAGTTAAGCAATATAAAATTACCACGCGCCTAATACTGGTTTAAATTGTTTATTCCAGTCCAGCGCTTGTTCGCACCAGGTGTCGCAATATATAATTAAGCAATATAAAATTACCACGCGCCTAATACTGGTATAAATTGTTTATTCCAGCGCTTGTTCGCACCAGGTGTCGCAATATAGAGTTAAGCAGTTTAAAATTACCTCGCGCCTAATACAGATTTAAATTGTTTATTCTAGTGCTTGTTCGCACCAGGTGTCGCAATATAGAGTTAAGCAATATAAAAGTACCTAAGTCTTACAAATATGGAAAATGCAAAAATAACCTGATTCTTACCTTTCTCCAAGCAAGTGTTTATGGCAACAACAAAAAAAGCGATATGCTTCAAAACAAAACAAAATTCCTTTCTTGACAATGATTATGCAAAACCCTGTAAAAGTAATAAAACAATATTAATAGGATTCTTGGTCTTAAGTAATTACCTTGGAAATAACAAAAAAAAGTAACTAAATGCTTACCTTCCAAGAAACCGCTAAGAACCGCTAATACATATCTAAATTGTTTATTCCAGCGCTTCTTTGCACCAGGTGTCGCAATAAAGAGCTAAGCAATATAAAATTACCACGCGCCTAATATAGCTTTAAATTGTTTATTTCAGCGCTTGTTCGCAAGAGGTGTCGCAATATAGAGTTAAGCAGTTTAAAATTACCTCGCGCCTAATACAATTTTAAATTGATTATTCCAGCGCTTGTTCGCACCAGGTGTCGCAATATAGAGCTAAGCAATATAAAATTACCTCGCGCCTACTACAGATTTAAATTATTTATTCCAGCGCTTGTTCGCACCAGGTGTCGCAATAAAGAGCTAAGCAATATAAAATTACCACGCGCCCAATACTGGTTTAAATAGTTTATTCCAGCGCTTGTTCGCACCAGGTGTCGCAATATAGAGTTAAGCAATATAAAATTACCATGAGCCTAATACTGGTTTAAATTGTTTATTCCAGCGCTTGTTCGCACCAGGTGTCGCAATATAGAGTTAAGCAATATAAAATTACCATGAGCCTAATACTGGTTTAAATTGTTTATTCCAGCGCTTGTTCGCACCAGGTGTCGCAATATAGAGTTAAGCAATATAAAATTACCACGCGCCTAATACTGGTTTAAATTGTTTATTTCAGTCCAGCGCTTGTTCGCACCAGGTGTCGCAATATATAGTTAAGCAATATAAAATTACCACGCGCCTAATACTGGTTTAAATTGTTTATTCCAGCGCTTGTTCGCACCAGGTGTCGCAATATAGAGTTAAGCAGTTTAAAATTACCTCGCGCCTAATACAGTTTTAAATTGATTATTCCAGCGCTGGTTCGCACCAGGTGTCGCAATAAAGAGCTAAGCAATATAAAATTACCACGCGCCTAATACTGGTTTAAATTGTTTATTCCAGCGCTTGTTCGCACCAGGTGTCGCAATAAAGAGTTAAGCAATATAAAATTACCACGCGCCTAATACTGGTTTAAATTGTTTATTCCAGCGCTTGTTCGCACCAGGTGTCGCAATATAGAGTTAAGCAGTTTAAAATTACCTCGCGCCTAATACAGTTTTAAATTGATTATTCCAGCGCTGGTTCGCACCAGGTGTCGCAATAAAGAGCTAAGCAATATAAAATGACCACGCGCCTAATACTGGTTTAAATTGTTAATTCCAGCGCTTGTTCGCACCAGGTGTCGCAATATAGAGTTAAGCAGTTTAAAATTACCTCGCGCCTAATACAGTTTTAAATTGATTATTCCAGCGCTTGTTTGCACCAGGTGTCGCAATATAGATCTAAGCAATATAAAATTACCTCACACCTAATACAGATTTAAATTGTTTATTCTAGTGCTTTTTTGCACCAGGTGTCGCAATATAGAGTTAAGCAATATAAAATTACCTAAGTCTTACAAATATGGAAAATGCAAAAATAACCTGATTCTTACCTTTCTCCAGGCAAGTGTTTATGGCAACAAAAAAAGCGATATGCCTCAAAACAAAACAAAATTCCTTTATTGACAATGATTATGCAAAACCCTGTAAAAGTGATTAAACAATATTAATAGGATTTCTGGTCTTAAGTAATTACACGGAAAAAACAAAAAAGTAACTAAATGCTTACCTTCCAAGAAACCGCTAAGAACCGCTAATACATATCCAAATTGTTTATTCCAGCACTTCTTTGCACCAGGTGTCGCAATATAGAGTTAAGCAATATAAAATCACCTAATTCTTACAAATAACGAAAATGCAAAAATAACCTGATTCTTACCTTACTTCAAGCAAGTGTTTATGGCAATAAAACAAAGCGATATGCATAAAAACAAAGCGATATGCCTCAAAACAAAACAAAATTCCTTTCTTGACAATGATTATGCAAAACCCAGTAAAAGTAATAAAACAATATTAATGGGATTCTTGGTCTAAAGTAATTACACAGAAACAACAAAAAAAAAAGAAACTTAATGCTGACCTTACAAGAAACCGCTAAGAACCACTAATACATATCTAAATTGTTTATTCCAGCGCTTCTTTGCACCAGGTGTCGCAATATAGAGTTAAGCAATATAAAATTACCTAAACCTTACAAATAACGAAAATGCAAAAATAACCTGATTCTTACCTTTCTCCAGGCAAGTGTTTATGGCAACAAAACAAAGCGATATGCCTCAAAACAAAGCGATATGCCTCAAAACAAAACAAAATTCCTTTCTTGACAATGATTATGCAAAACCCTGTAAAAGTAATAAAACAATATTAATAGGATTCTTGGTCTAAAGTAATTACACGGAAACAACAAAAAAAGAAACTAAATGCTGACCTTCCAAGAAACCGGTAAGAACTTTAACTGAAATAAAGTTAATTCCAGGCTGCGCTCAGCGACAACCTCATTTCAGGTCGTCAAACAAACAAAAGAAAATGTATGTATTTTACCTACCCAATCTTAAAACTTAGTGTACAGTCAAAGGTTAAGCATTTTAAATGAGTAACTTCAGTAAACTTGGGTGTCAGCTATATTCCTAGCCGACCATATGTAAAATAGTAAAATAAAAAATCTATACTGTATTTAATTTACTTTTAATAAACTATAATTGTGAGAATAAATTAATCACACTATTTAAAAGTGCTCTATTTAATATGTCAATTTGGAATAAAAATCAGAGGAAGTTTAATTAATCGGATGCCTTAACATAAAACTGAATGCTAAAAATTCAGTAAGGCCCTTTTCATTAACAAAATAAACACGCAGTATCAGTCACATATCTTACAATACACGTAAACTACACTTCAAGTGTGCTCTATCTTACTGGCTTCAAACCCAGGGAAAGAGTTGATGTGGCCATCTATCCGCCCGACCAACAAATGACGGAGCGACGGTCCCGTGAGAAGACTGAGGAGCGGCGACGGTGCTCCTATGGGTGTGCAGCGGGGCCGTCAGACAAACTACTGCCCACCGCTCAGCTGTTTCGTCATCAGCTGTTTGCCGCCAACCAGTTTAAAACCCCGTTCCCGCCATCCATTCTTTTAAATTTAAATCATTTATTTAACGATTGCAGTGATAACGACATATTTAATTCTAATTTAATATGTAGAATAAAAGAAATCAACCCCCTTATAAAGTTAAACGTTTCTCTGACTTTAGTAACAAAAAATATTGGGGAAAAAATTTCCTTACCTTTACAAATATAGATGTCACTTTTGTAAGTGTGTTTTTTTTGTTTTTTTTTCTTACACTGAACTAAAAGTCTTTTTCATAATTCAATTAATATCTACATGCATTTGATGCAAGGCCAGTTCAAAATCTAAATAAAAATTAAAACTATAAATCAATACATCTTCTTTGGCTTTGTTCAAGTCTCTTTGGCAAGTCTACCCCAACTCAACAACTTCTTGAAAATGAAATAAATTCTTCTCTCTTGTTGTGTGTGTGTGTGCTCAGCTATAGTGTGACGTTTATGGCCTATGTAAATTGTGGCTTTAGGTACTTTTCACGGTAGAACGTACCATCTTCGCGCCAACGACGCACCCTATAGTACTTTCTGACCTTCTTTTTTTGAGGTTTGTGGGCGTGGGGTTGCATTGGTTGCATTGGTTGCTCTCTTTCGTATATTGGGTCGGGGCGACACTGAATTAGCAACTGGGGCTCCACAGCCGGCGCGGGAGGATCTGCCTCCATAGGTACTGGCTCGTCAGCCTCACCTATATCCATATCCCCCAGATCGTTCTCTGCCTTGATAGAGAGGCATGGGGACTTCCACCTCTCGTGTTCCTTATCTGATACTGGTCTGGGTTCTGAAACAGTTTCCTGACTAGAATCCTTGCGGGGATGAGGGCCGATAATTTTGGGTCGGCGGGGCATGCAGGGTAAGCCCGATAACTCACCGGATCTTCTGTCAGGTCGATCACCTCTTCCGTGTCAGGGGATATGCGGCACCTCATGCGCATCCGCCGCACTTCCCTGTCCGATGGCCCGTACCTGCTAGATTGCTCCTCCTCAGGGCATACCCCAAGCAGAGGGAAAGTTTCTCCTCTCAATCTCCTTTTTCTCAGGGCCGCACTGATGTGGATTCTCCACTCCTTAACATCCACTCGTAGCTCGTTCACTCTGCCTCGGGTAGAGACGGTGTCGGCAATCGCACATACGAACACACCGCAAGAGTGCGAATCCTCCTGCTTTGGGTAAGAGCCGGGGGTCTCATATACAGTCCATTCCAATGGGTTGAAGTGGCGACCCTCTTCCGCCGCCAGAGCAGTGAGGAAATCCAGTACGGCTGACATTTCCGAAGCCCTCCTAAAATGCATCGGGTCGTAGGCCCTGATGGTTTTCGAGCCTGGCCAGACTACTACTAAGGCCCAATGGCCCGCACCATTTGACACCGTCAGGTTGATCGGAAACATGATGATCTCCTGTCGGAAAAGACGGGTGTGTCTTGCCCTGGCTTTGGTGGCGGCGAATCCGCCCCTTTTCCAGTCCTGGAAGAACGTTGTGTCAACACAATGGACTAAAGGTAGTTCCTCGAAATATCGGCTCCTCCGTTCGATCAACCTGAAGTAAGCCGAAATCACTAGCCCGCTCAACAGACCCTTAGGTTTCAAACATTCCAGTTGCTCTGGATCCACTCTGATGGAGGGCCTAAGCTCCATGCTTCACACACAAGCAATATATCACACTCGTTGCAAACCTGAAAGCAAAGCATAGTAAAGCGTAAAAGTGTTATAAGTGAAGCACACACAAAGCACTTAACCTAAATGGGGATATTTACATTGCACCTACAGAATGCAAATGCTAACTAAAACACCTTTTTTTACATTTAAATTACTAGACATCTAAAATATTAAACAGTTCATAATGTAGTGCACGTCCGCCTTCCGGGTGTCCTCGACCTGATATGCTAGCGAGCGACTAAGAAAACGGTTCAATCGCTTAACCGGTAAAATGACTTTAAATCCTTTATGTGTGCGCGCTCACTCTTTTTCACCCCGGGTTTTGCGGATGATAAATATTATAACCCTTCTTCCAAAGACGACAAAAGGACCTTCATACTTCGGGGCTAATTTACTGGCTATAGCGTCGGCGGCACAGGACAACACGTGAGTCCTCCTCATCACTTCCTGGCCCTCTGGGTAGGAGACTTCCCGCCCCCACAAATTGTAAAACTTAGCCTGTCTGGAGTATGCGCTCTTGAGATTCCTTTGGGTAGTCTCATACAGGGTTTTAAATTTTTTCATTCTGTCCGAATGAACCTCATCATCCACAACCTCTATTCTCCCTCTTCAAAATAGGGACCCCTCAAAGCCTTAGGAGCCCTTAGTTCCCTTCCAAAACAGAGTAAATCCGGGGTGAATTGGGAGGAGTCGTGTTTAGCGGTATTTATCGCAAACGCGATTTCCAACCGACTCTCAGTTTCAACAGCCACTTTAGGGCTATGTGGTCAGTCACTGCTTCGAAGTGATAACCCTAAAGGTAAGGTTTGAACTTTTTAATTCCCCATACCAATGCAAGGCATTCTCGTTCAGTTACGGTGTACTTCTTCTCCAGTTGGGACAAAAGCCCACTCGCGTAACCTATCACATATTCCTTTTTTCCCTGACGTTAGACTAAAGAGGTGCCTAAGCCTTCATCCGAAACATCTACCTGGAGGATAAACTTCTGGGTGAAGTCTGGACAAGCGAGCACCGGTGTGGTGGTAAGCTTCTCCTTCAGGTCTATAAAAGCCCGTGCTTGGTCCTCGCCTTACTCCCATTTAGCGCCCTTCTTCAACAGTAATGTTAAAGGAGCGGTGGTTTGCGCGAACCTATCAACAAACCGCCTGTAAAAGGAGGTAAGCCCCAGAAAGCTTTGCAAACTCTTTACACCTGTAGGACGGGGAAATTTCACGACCGCCTGTATCTTTTCCGGATCCGTGTTGATTCCGTCAGCATTTATCACGTGCCCTAGATACTTGAGTTCAGTCTGACAAATTTTACACTTTTCGACATTTAATTTCAATCCCGCCGATCTCAGCCTAGCAAACCTCTTTCAAAAGATCTAGGTGTGAATCAAATGTTTCAGAGATCAGGACCAGATCATCCAGGTAAGCAAAGGCTCGGAGTTCTAATTCAGGCCCGATAATTAAATCGAGTAACCATTGAAAAGTGGCTCTCGCGCTATGAAGGCCAAATGGCATTACCATGAATTGGAATAACCCTACTCCGGGTACGGTGAACGCCGTTAAAGGAGTTAAGCAATATAAAATTACTTCGCGCCTAATACAGAATTAAATTGATAATTCTAGCGCTTGTTCGCACCAGGTGTCGCAATATAGAGTTATGCAGTTTAAAATTACTTTGCGCCTAATACAGATTTAAACTGATTATTCCAGCGCTTGTTCGCACCAGGTGTTGCAATAAAGAGTTAAGCAATATAAAATTACCACGCGCCTAATACAGATTTAAATTGTTTATTCCAGCGCTTGTTCGCACCAGGTGTCGCAATATAGAGCTAAGCAGTTTAAAATTACTCGCGCCTAATACAGTTTTAAATTGATTATTCCAGCGCTTGTTCGCACAAGGTGTCGCAATATAGAGTTAAGCAATATAAACTTACCTCGCGCCTAATACAGATTTAAATTGTTTATTCCAGCGCTTGTTCGCACCAGGTGTCGCAATATAGAGTTAAGCAGTTTAAAATTACCTCGCGCCTCATACTTTAGATTCGCAGATTTAATCAAAAAAAGAGCACTGTTAGCATATATCTTAAACAATAAAACAACACTGAAAGATGATGTGGTATTAGCCTTGATGGTTGAAAATATACCAAAAATCAGGGAATTTAGTTCAAATTATACTCAAACTAACATAAACTGGGATAAGCAACAATCAATTAACTCGACCGTAGAAATTAATGCACTTTGGAAAAAAATAGAAAACAAAAAACCTGAAGCTCAAAATGAGTTTACGTCGCTGGATCATGGCAGCCACACCAATAAATCTTTTGTTCTGAAACAAGTAACTTGTGAAGAGGTTGACCAAATTCTTCAAAATTTCAGTAACAAGTATTTCACAGGTTACGACGAAATTCCAATGCCCATTATCAAATTAGCTAAACATTTTTTACTCCAGCCCATATCTCACGTAATTAACTCGTCGCTCATAACAGGAATTTTCCCGCAACGATTAAAAATCTCTAAAACTAAACCACTTTTTAAAAATGGCAGCTCTTACAGTGTGGAAAACTATCGACCACTTTCATTAATCTCATCTTTTTCAAAATTATTTGAAAAAATAATGGCTAATCAGTTAATAGATTTTTTGGAAGTAAATTGTTTACTTGATGATGACCAACATGGTTTCAGATCAGGTAAATCTGTTATTAGTGCCAGTATTGAATTTATTGAGTCAATTATTGAATCACTGGATAAGAATAAAAAAGTTTTTGGAGTCTTTATGGATTTAACCAAGGCCTTTGACAGTTTTTGTCATAAGGAATTACTAAATACTCTTTCCCTGTTAGGAATAAAGAATGTAGCTTTGTCATGGCTTACAAGTTACTTAATTGACAGGAAGCATTTTGTAGAAATAAGTTTTTTAAATAACCATAACCAATTAGTTCCAAGTCGTTCTAAATTAAGTACAGTACAATTTGGTATTCCTCAAGGTTCAATTTTAGGTCCTTATTTTGTTCTTATGCTACCTTAAAGGATTGCCAAATTTGGCTCAATTCGAAAAAATTACACTGTATGCAGATGATATAAATTTAATGATATCTGGAAATAACAACAGAGAAACTGAAATTTCTAGTCTCTGTGAGTTATCAACCATTATTCAACAGTTTCTGGCTGACAAAAATCTCTTACTTAATTTTGATAAAACTAAATACATAGAATTTAGCTTGAAACATAATCCAAATAAAATTTCTGATATTAATATATTTATTAACAATCATGCTTTAGAGGAAACTCAAGACACCAAATTTTTAGGACTAATAGTTGATAACCATCTGAATTGGAACTCTCATGTAGACAAAATTTGTAACAAACTTGCCTCTGGTTTGTTTGCGTTACGGAAATTAGCATCCATATGTGATACTAAAACTTTAAAATCAGTTTATTTTTCAATTATGCAATCCCACATTTTATTTGGAATAGTCTTATATGGAAGTACATCAAATATCAATTTGCAAAGAATATTAACCTTTCAGAAACGAGCAATTCGAATTATGTTACATCTGGGATGGTCAGATTCAGCCAAAGATCATTTTAAAAATTTAGAAATATTAACAGTTTTTAGCCTTTATATTCTTGAAATGGTTACTTGGGTGAAACGGAATATTAGCTCTCTATGTACACTGGGATACAACCACGATTATAATACTAGATCAAAAAATCAACCATTGTTTCAAAAACACAACAGAAAAATATTCGAAAAGAAACCCAGTTACGCTGGTATTAAATATTTTAATCACTTGCCGGATGACATAAAAAATACTCACTCATTTTATTAAATTTAGAAAAAAGTTAAAGTTGTTTTTGGTAGGGAGGCCACTTAATTCCTTGGATGAATTTTTTGAGGATACATAATATTTTATTATTAAGGTCATATAAAGGAAAATCAAAATGTTAGTAAATAGGTAATTTCATGATGAATGTTTTATGAATCAATGCCATTATTGTACTAAGTTATATAATTGTACTTAGTTTGACACCATTCTGTACTATAAATGTACTATAATGAATAAAGAAAGTTTGATTTGATTTGATTTAATACAGTTTTAAATTGATTATTCTAGCGCTTGTTCGCACCAGGTGTCGCAATAAAGAGCTAAGCAATATAAAATTACCACGCGCCTAATACAGATTTAAATTGTTTATTCCAGCACTCGTTCGCACTAGGTGTCGCAATAAAGAGCTAAGCAATATAAAATTACCTCGCGCCTACTACAGATTTAAATTGTTTATTCCAGCACTCGTTCGCACTAGGTGTCGCAATAAAGAGCTAAGCAATATAAAATTACCACGCGCCTAATACAGATTTAAATTGTTTATTCCAGCACTCGTTCGCACCAGGTGTCGCAATATAGAGTTAAGCAGTTAAAAATTACCATGCGCCTAATACAGTTTTAAATTAATTGATTATTCCAGCGCTTGTTCGCACCAGGTGTCGCAATATAGAGTTAAGCAATATAAACTTACCTCGCGCCTAATACAGATTTAAATACCCCCATCGCAGCAGACGGGGGTATTTAACTAACATAGTCTAGTTAGGGAGTACATAAATAACATATGTACTCAGCGAATTTCCAAAGAATTATTGTTTCAACATCAAAGAACTTTGTGGCTTTCTTATATAATTAATAATCTTTACAAGGAAATATAATATATTTTAAAGGCATTATATTTCTGAGTAAATTATTTTTATTTAATAATTTATATATTTATATTTATGTTGCAATAAATGACTTTTTTTAACAGTAATAAAACTGCATATCCAAAGCTTCCATCATTGACTATGTACACTAACGTGAATAGACCTCTCATCCAATGCATTTAGTTTGAGGCAAAAATTTATAAGTTCGGTGGACGCCACACCAGAGTCGCTGCCATCGATGTTGTTATTATTCAGCTGAATTTACAGTGCTGCCAAAACATTTTACCAAAACATTAACATAACTTTCAGTTATAAAATGTTTCATCCTTGGTTTAGAAGAGTGGTAATAGTGAATTATCTATCATATGTTCGTGTACTTCGATGGACCCCGCACGAGATCGCACCACCGTCAATATGCTTCACACACGCCTATGCTATGAGAAGTCTACTCACGTAGTGTACAAAGTCAATGCTTCCATGCAAAAGGAATGATTTGTTTACAAATAACAAAACATAAACATTTCAAATTTGACAAATATGCAGAAGACAGCTGATCAGCTGATTAGGAACAGGTACCTTATTATCCTATCCCCATCTCTCTTGCACCCATTATACACTTATTTTCCATGAGAATACCATGGGATTTAGCATGTAGGTTTGCTGCCATGTGGGATTTTTATCAAATCTTAATTACTCATCTTACTTTTTATTAAGATATGTTGATAAATAAGCGATATATAACTTTTTAAAGATTTACCCATAAGAATAACATGGGAAACTTCATTTGAATTTTATCTATAACCAGTTAAGCTATTTTAAAGATTCAAAATACCAAATTGTTTGTTTTTTTAAGCTCTTTTCAATGGTTTTAGTTAAATTTGAAAATTTAGGTCCAAAAATGCCAAAAACCCATTTTTGACCCCTTTGAAACCCCATAAAACCCCGTTCCCATAACCCGACAAAGCTGGTTCGCGAACTCATGAAAATAGACCTGGTCTTACACCTTCATACCAAATTTGATCAAAATCGGAGGTCCGCTTCAAAAGTTGTCGATACCACGGACACACACACACACACACACACACACACACACACACACACACACATATATATATATATGAAAATGAGCGAACGGTGTTTTTGGCTTCTGGGGACCTCAAAATGAAAAAGTAAAGTGGTCCCGGGCTTAGGTCTTACCATGGCTACTACCGTAATAGCGTATTCCCTATAGGGAAATTCGCTAAAAAATTATTCTAGCCCTTGTTCGCACCAGTACTCGCAATATAGAGCTAAGCAATATAAAATTACCTCGCGCCTAATACAGATTTAAATTGTTTATTGTAGCACTTGTTTGCACCAGGTGTTGCAATATAGAGTCAAGCAATATAAAATTTCCTTGCCCTAATACAGATTTAAATTTTTTTATTCCAGCGCTTGTTCGCACCAGGTTTCGCAATATAGATCTAAGCAATATAAAATTACCTCACGCCTAATACAGATTTAAATTGTTTATTGTAGCACTTGTTTGCACCAGGTGTTGCAATATAGAGTCAAGCAATATAAAATTTCCTTGCCCTAATACAGATTTAAATAGTTTATTTTAGCGCTTGTTCGCACCAGGTGTCGCAATATAGATTTAAGCATTATAAAATTACCTAAGTCTTACAAATAACGAAAATTCAAAAATAACCTGATTCTTACCTTTCTCCAGGCAAGTGTTTATGGCAACAAAACAAAGCGATATCCCTCAAAACAAAACAAAATTCTTTTCTTGACAATGATTATACAATACCCCCGTCGCAGCAGACCTGCGTACTCAGCGAATTTCCAATGGAATTTTGGTATATTTTATATTTCCCCATAAAATCCATGGGGATGAGAATATGTAGGTTTGAAGCCATTATATGGGTTTAGTTGGTAAATATAAGTTAAATCCTACCTAGTGATTGTACATACCAAATTTTATAAGGTTATGGTGTTCTGTTTATTTTCCCCATAAACCCCATGGGGGTGAGTATGTAGGTTTGCCGCCATATGGGTTTTGTAAGCAAGTATAAGTTAAACCTTATCTAGATAATGTACATACCAAATTTGATTAAGTTATGTCAATAAATAAGCAAGATATAGGCTTTTCTTGATTTCCCATAAGAATAACATGGAAAACACATTTTTTGATTTTCCCCGTAACCAGTTATGCTAAGATAAAAAAATACCAAATCGTTTGTTTTTTTAAGCTCTTTTAAATGGTTTCAGTTAAAATTGTTGAATTTTAAAAATTAAGGTCGAAAAATGCCAAAAACCCATTTTTAACCCTTTTGAAACCCCATAAAACCCCGTTCCAATGGTCCTATCATTTTGGTTCGCGAACTCAACCTAGTAGATGCTGGCTTACACCCCTGTACCAAATTTCATCAAAATCGGAGGTTCCGTTCAAAAGTTATCGTGTTAACGGACACATAGATATATATATATATATATATATATAGATATATATATATATATATATATATATATATACATATATATCAATTTGAACGAACGGTGTTTTTGGCTTCTAGGGACCTCAAAACGAAAAAGTATCATGGTCCCGGGCTTAGGTCTTACCGTGACTACTACCGTAATAGCGTATTCCCTATAGGGAAATT
This sequence comes from Neoaliturus tenellus, assembly GCA_030545055.2. NCBI lineage: Eukaryota > Metazoa > Arthropoda > Insecta > Hemiptera > Cicadellidae > Neoaliturus > Neoaliturus tenellus. The sequence goes on along the minus strand of CM061534.1, from coordinate 63,288,350 downwards.
CGCTAAAACCCTGTAAAAGTAATAAAACAATATTAATAGGCGTCTTGGTCTAAAGTAATTACACGGAAATAACAAAAAAAGAAACTTAATGCTGACCTTACAAGAAACCGCTAAGAACCACTAATACATATCTAAATTGTTTATTCCAGCGCTTCTTTGCACCAGGTGTCGCAATATAGAGTTAAGCAATATAAAATTACCTAAGTCTTACAAATAACGAAAATGCAAAAAAAACCTGATTCTTACCTTTCTCCAGGCAAGTGTTTATGGCAACAAAACAAAGCGATATGCCTCAAAACAAAGCGATATGCCTCAAAACAAAACAAAATTCCTTTCTTGACAATGATTATGCAAAACCCTGTAAAAGTAATAAAACAACATTATTAGGATTCTTGGTCTAAAGTAATTACACGGAAACAAGAAAAAAAGAAACTAAATGCTGACTTAACCGAACTAAAATAAGAACTTTAACCGAAATAAAGTGAATTCCAGACTGTGCTCGGCGCCAACCTTACTTCAGGTCGTCAAAGAAACAAAAGAAAATATATGTATTTTTCCTACATAATCTTAAAACTTAATGTACAGTCGAAGGTTAAGCAATTTAAATGAGTAACTTCAGTAAACTTGGGTGTCAGCTATATTCCTAGCCAACCCTACGTAAAATAGTAAAATAAAAAATCTATACTGTATTTAGTTTACATACTATAATTGTGAGAATAAATTCAATCACATACCTTACAATACACGTAAACTACACTTCAAATGTGCTCTATCTTACTGGCTTCAAGCCCAGGGAGAGAATTGATGTGGTCAGCTATCCGCCCGACCAACAAATGACTGAGCGACGGCCCCGTGAATCGTGGTTTCGACTCTGTCAAAATTTGTTGCCAACACTGTTGGCAACAAAGTCGGCGATAAAGTCGGCAACTTTAGCAGAGTGGAAAGGCTCAAAAAATGTTGCCAACAATGTCGGCAATAATTTTCTGTCGGCAACAATTTTGTGGGGCAACATTGTCGCCGACTGAGTTGCCAACAGCTTTTTTTTTGAGTGGAAACAGCAGAATGTCGGCGACAGTTGGCAACACGACTCCGCGCATGCGCACTCGGAGCAATACGCCGGTGTACGCTTGTTTTTCGTTTTTTTCTGCTTTTCCGTCTTTTTTACAAAAAAAAAAAAAATAAATAAATAAATAAATAATAATTACCAGAGGCAAGACGTTATTTTACACATTTTCTTTACATGTTATTATTTACATGTTTTTAGCTCTGAACATGAATCCAATATCTAACCTAGACTAGTAGTGTGAAAATCACAAAATAGGCAAATTTACTGGGTTGGGGATTGACCGTGGTTGCTTAGGGTTTATTAATTTTTTTTATTCACAGAGTAAAACATTTAAATAATAATTAGAGAAGTCTTCAAAAGGCAAAACCACATAGTGTATTTGGCCATAGTGGTTTGTTCAACCATCCAGAGACTAGTGCCAGTCTAAAATCATAGAATGTTGCTTCAAATGTGTTGCAGTCAGCAACTGAGTGGAAACAGCCAAAAAATTAAAAACAGTGTCGCCAACAAAGTCGCCGACAGGTTTTACAGGACGGTTTTGGACCAGGCAACAATGTCGCCAACTTAGAGTCGAAACCAGGCTTGAGAAGACTGAGGAGCGGCGACGGTGCTGCTATGCACGCGCAGCCTGGCCGTCAGACAAACTACTGCCCACCGCTCAGCTGTTTCGTCGGTAGCTGTTTGCCGCCAACCAGTTTAAAACCCCGTTCCCGCCATCCGTTCTTTTAAATTTAAATCATTTATTTAACGATCGCAGTGATAACGACATATTAATTCTAATTTAATATGTAGAAAAAAAGAAATCACCCCCTTATAAAATTGTTTTGCTACAATATTACTGTTACAGAATTCCATAAAGGAGTTCTACAGCCCATTCAGTACACCGTGGACGGAGTTTGTGGTCCAGCAGGGGCTTCGCTACCGCTTCCGATTCATCGGTGCTTCCTGTCTCTCATGCCCGTTCAGAGTCAGTATACAGAGTCATCAGCTGTTGGTCATAACTACTGACGACAACCCCATAGAACCAACTCTTGTTGACTCTCTAGTCATATCATCAGGTATTCATTTATTGCTACCTATTTACCTACATATCGTGTACTATTTTATCTACCAATTATTGTGCTAAAAGTGGGGATTCATAACATTTTAATCATCAGATTTTGCTTTTAAATAAAATTTTTGATTCATTAAGTTTAAATATTCAGAGCAACAACATTCCAAATTAGTTTAGACTTTCAACAATTTCTTACCTTATTGTTCTTTTATATGGTGGATTGTAATGGAACTACAGTAGGATTAGTTTTTGAATTTACTAACCTATACAGGGTGTCCCCTAAGTAAGTACAAAAACTTTGAAAATAGGTTAAATGGGTAAAAATAAAAAGAAAATCAGGAAGAATTTTTTTTTCTAAAAACGCCTTGTTACCAAGATATCCGACATTTTGTATTTTTTCAATAAAAATTTACGTCTCAAAAACCATTTAAGACAACCTCATGAAACTTAGTACAGTGTTTAAGGTAAAAATTAAATTATTGCAAACAAAATTTTGTTAAAAATATAACTTTGTTTTAAAATGGCATTAATTTTAATTATTCAAACTAAAATTCTCAAAAATGGGAATTTTATCAAAATTTTACAAGAGTCATAATAGTTGCCAAATTAAATTATGTAACCAACGGTCCCAAGTATGTAGTGATCTAATAACAAATAATGGAGTAGGGATTTTTTTTTGAAAATTTACTAAATTTGCATGAATTATTAATGCAAAATCTATGTTTTTCTGCAGAAAAATCGCAGTAACTCCGTTATTTGTTGTCGGATCTTTACAAACCTGGTACCATATTTTAGAAAATTTCATTTGCCAACTTTTTTGACTCTAGTAAAATTTAGATAAAATTTTGTTTTTGAGAAATTTTAGTTTTAAAATGTTAAATGGCCGCCCCATTTAAATTTAGATAAAATTTAAATGGTTTTTTTACTCCATAGACAGTCACAATGGTCCAATAAGCCTGCGATGATCGAAAAAAGAGCAAGGTACAGTCATGGTATTCACCTAGGCTAGCCAGAGGTGACCGCTTAGGTTTGTGCCTGTAAATGTCGATTGAGATTAAACCGGAGACCTGTGGCTTGTGAGGCCAGGACTCTACGACTGACTTATAATTTGCTCATTTTATATTTGCAAGCTAATTTGAGCTGCTGCAACCAATGATACATTAATATACTATCATAAACGATTTCAGTTTGGTAATTTATACACATTACAGTTAAAACTAAGGTTACACGTAAAAACCATACTGTCAACGACAAAGTTTAAACTAAAAAATGTTTCTGTCATCAAAATTAGTCAATTGTTGGATGACTGTAACTTATTTGTAAATATATTTACTCACAGTTCTCCTTCAAAAGTTTTCCTCTTGAAATTTTTATCTTGCTCAGTAAAAAGACTTTAAATTATGATTGGTTACTAGGCAACTGAATTACAATAAATAATAAACATCTGGTACCATTCACTTTTATTTATTACTAGCAAACAGCCCATCAAAAATGACGGGTAATTTTCATGATTATTCATGAATTTGATGTTTACGTTTGAAAATGGTCTCAGAATTTTTTAATACACCGACAACATAGTATTAAAACTAAAGTTTTTCAATTTCTTTAGCAATGTGAACAGTTATCGTTATATTAATAGGCAAGCATGTTTCTTTTCCTCCTTTTTTCAGCTTGTGCGCAACGTAAAAGAAACCCTCGCATACCGTTTGAAAGGTAGAGCTTGTAGATTGAGCAAAATTATATTTTGATTCACACCGGCCCCTGAGGCTACACCCTACAGGCTTTGAAAGTTTTATTGTTAATCTTATGGGAGAGGGATAATTGATTGATCATGAAACCACTGTTGTAATATCAAATCAGGAAGAACAGTTTGTTTTATCTATAATTTTTTTTAACTAATTAGCTCGATATCAACCAAATATTTGGTCGAATTTCGACCAGTGGGCAATTTCCTATTCTATATATTAATAGGCAAGCATGTTTCGTTTCCTACATTTTTCTCATTGTGTATGCATCGTAGGAGAAATCCCCGCATACCATTAGAAAGGTATAGTCCTGTAGATGAGCAGAATCCCATTCTAATTCACTTCGGACTCCACCACAGGCTTTTAAAGTTCCAATGTTAATTTATGGAGAAAGGATAATTATTGATTGAATCATTAGGCAGCTGTTGTAAAAACAACTGCAAGAAAAAGAGGAAGAACAGATGTTTCAGTTATAAAATGTTTTTAAACTTCTTGGGTCCAGATCAACTAAAAGTTTGTTCTAATTTTGATCAGGAGGCGATCTCTCGTATATCATTAACAGTTATAAGTTTAAATAGTTTATAATACTTACTATTATATAGTTTTACAATAGGCCTATGAGACTTTAAAAAAAAAGAAAATTATTAAAGGTTTTTTAACCGCATTTCTATATATTCTATTCCAGATGTATGGCCAATTAACTTATTGGTATAATTTTGCTTACTCAGAGTCCATTAAATTTGCCAGAATTTGGAATTTGTATCTTATTTGTTAAACACTCGAGATTTACCAATCTGATTAAGTGTGTCTTCAACCTCTGGCAATTTTGCCTCCTTACGTTCTTGTTTAATTTTGTTAGATTTACGCAGAGTTTTGACGTCCCCATTAAGTTTTGGTTTCACCACCATCGCTGAGCGCCATTCTGTGGGCTCTTCCACACTGTTTATGCATCTAATTGAACCTTGCTTTCAAGTTCTGACTTGAATTTTTCACGCAATGGTATAGAAGTACATTTCTTGGTGTTAAGTGCTACTGCATTGTCCTTTAAGTCAACCGTATAGACTTATTTCTTCCAAATCATAGTTCTGCATTTCCACATTTTTGCACTCTATTGTTCATTATATCAGTGAGAACAATAAACCAACTGTTAAACATGTAGAATCATAAGCCTACACGACCTTAAAAGGTTGAAAAATAAGAATATAAGGATGATATATATTCAATTCAATTCAATTCAATTCAAAAACTCTTTATTTCAAGATTAAATACAATTTACATCTTCTCAGTTAATCCAAGTGCATAATGCACGCGTGGATTAATAAAAAAAAACATAGATTATACAATTATAATAAACAATGAAACAAAGTCCACCAGTACGTAACAAAACGTTAATCATCTTAAATATAAAGTAAACCTACATTACACACTTAATCACTTACATTATTTAACCTTAAACTCAAAGAAACCGTTATAAGTATAAACCAATTTTAAAAGAAAAAAAAAAACATTGTCAAAAAGATATACAATTTTTTATTAGATTACTTTTGATAGTTTTTTTAAAGGATCCCATTTTTAAATCAAGGTCAATGTGTGCATTATTTTTATTGTAAAGTGTAGTACATTTATAAAAAAATTTGTTTCTGCTCGTCTCTTTCATTAGTTTAGGAATTTCTAGTCTTGCTTCATTTGAACTTCTCGTATTTCTTAAATTGTATTGAAAAGCAAACGACTCTTTATGCAACTTAAGATATGTAAAAATGCAATTAAGATAAAGTTGATAAAAATCAAAAACATTGAGCACTTCGAACAAAGGTTTTGAGCTATCAAATTTGTTAACTCTACAAATAGTCCTTAGAACCATTTTTTGAGCTACAATAACTGGTTCTAGTAATGTTTGATACGTCCCCCCCCAGTGTATAATACCATAACGTAATGTTGACTCAAACCAAGACAAATACAAAGTTTTAAGGTCTTCACGTCTTAAATACTGTCGCATGAAAAATATATTTCTGTTAATAACTCTTAGTTTTTTTACTAAATAATCTACATGATCGCTCCATTTCAAATTATAATCAATATACAATCCTAGATATTTTATTTTATCGACTATTTCCAGTGAGTTACATGAACAAGAGTAAGTACATGAATGCCTATGACAGAAAAGTTTGATTGCATTTTTTTCATTTTCAATTGTGTGCATTTTGTAAGAAAAAACTATTGATTTAGTTTTGTTTGAATTGATGATTAGCCTGTTTTCTCTAACCCAATCTGATATTACCATCAAATCTTGGTTAATTGCATTTTCAACAGCCAAAAAAGTGTCTGCTGATGTAGGAACTATTGAAATGTCATCAGCATATGCTAATATATCTGATTGAAGATTTTTATCTAATAAATCATTTATATATATAACAAACATTAATGGTCCAAGGACCCCCCTTGGGGAACCCCCAGATTATTTACCTTTAACGAACTTGTCACATTATTTATTCGTACAATCTGCTGTCTTTTTGTCAAGAAGGAGTGAAACCATTTAAGAGCGTTGTCAGTAATACCATAGTGTTTCAGTTTATGTAGCAATATAAATCTGTCAACAACATCAAACGCTTTGCTAAAATCTATATATGTTGCAACAGTGGGTTTTCTTTTATCTAATGTAGTAGTTATGCTCTTCATATGGTCGACAATAGCATTGTCCGTTCTCTTGCCCTTAAGAAACCCAAACTGTTTTGGTGAGAAGAGGTTATTTACATTGAAATATTCTAATAATTGTTTTTGAACACAAGTTTCAAATATTTTACTTATAACATTTAGCAAACAAATTGGTCTATAATTACCCATTATTTTTTTGTCATTGGCTTTGTATACAGGTATAACACACGCTAATTTTAATTTCTCAGGAAATATCCCACTCCATACTGACAAATTAAACATATAGGTAATTGGCGGTGCTAGGTATTGAATATTTGTTTTTATAGTCCCAATGCTAATTCCATCAACACCAACACTTTTTTATTATTCATACCAGAAATGACATTTTTCATGTCATCTAATGTTAAAATACTTAAATTAAACAGACAATTATAATTATATAACCTAGGTAAAGGAAAAAGATCTTCGCCAAATTCATTCATTACCAGCTCATTTAAACTATCTACAAAATAGTGGTTGAAAGAATCAGCAATAAATTGTTCATTGCCCGACACATCATACACAGTGCCATTAACAACAATAGCAGTGGGCCTCTGGCGCTCGGTGCGTATCACAGATTTAACTACTTGCCAATACTGCCTACTATCACCGCGCGCTGCTGCTATTTTATTTGAATAGTAATTCAATTTAGCTTGCCTAAGCATTGTTGTAACTTCCCTCGATAGTTGTTTGTATCGATCATGAAACACTAAATTGTTCTTATGCTTTTTAAACAATTTATATACCCTATTCTTTTCATTTACCTTTTTAACAATTAAATCTGTTATCCATGGAGATCTATGTTTATTACAGCTTTTATTTACCCTCAGATATGTAGCTTGATTCACACATTTATTGTACAAGTCATAAAACGTGTCAAGAGCATTGTTAACAGAATTCTGAGAATATACAGCATTCCAATTTTGTTGTGAAATTCTACGATTCAATAATTTACGATCTACAAACTTATAATATTTTGGCGACACATTTGAAACAATCAAAAGATTAAGAAGAACCACATTAGCATAATGATCTGTAATACTAAGTTTTTCTACTGAAGATTGAATTTCTACATTAGTTTTATTTTTAACTATAACATGATCTAGGCAACTTATAGAATTGCCTATTTCCCTCGTTGGCTCATTAACATAATTAAAAAAACCATAACTTTCAAGCATTGACTTATATTGTGATTCTTCGCTATTTTTTTCAAGAGTGTTAATATTAAGATCCCCAATTAACATACAGAAACTGCTACTATTATTTAAAATATTTTCTAAGTCATCTTTGAAATTTTTGAAACTGTTTTGACCAGATTCATTATAAATACAATATATATTTAACGGAACCGGTAATTTATTACTAAATGTGTTTTTTAAAATTAACTTAATTACTTCTGCATGGCAAAATAGTAGACATTCATAACTAAAAATAATGTCATTTGAGATGTACGCCATGACACCACCAGATGAGTTTGCAGTGCAGGATTGTAGGACTTGTCGATACCCAGGGATGTGGAAGTGGCTCGCCTCGTTATCAGTGATCCAGACCTCGGACAGCACTATCAGTTGATAAGCGGGGCACTTTGAAGATGACACAGCAGTTCATTAAAGTGTTTCCGTATGCTCCTGATGTTTACATGGAATATTCTAAACTGCCTGTGTGCGTCGTTCATCAAAGTTCTACAGGCCGCACCACAAATCACTGTTCCCCGCTTACAACTTGTCCAAGTCAGCTAAGCAAGCTATACGCACAGCTCTTGCATCTTGATTTTTTCTCATAAATATTTTTGAGTTTGAAATCCATAGATAATTGTACGCTTTATTATGCTTAGCAATTTTAGCTTCATAGAACAGTTTTCTATAAAACGGGGTTAGGTGCTCGTTATTAACAAAGACATTAATTAGTGGACGGGACACCATCAACAAGCTTGTCGCTCGTGACACGCCGGGCCCGCGACTTTTTTAATACAGCATCACGTTTTTGTCGATTAGAAAACTGGACAACGATATATATATATATATATATATATATATATATATATATATATATAATGACTTAGTTATAAAAAAATTATGGATTAAAATACGGTGGGAAGAATTTTACAATCATAAGATTATGTTTATATATTCCAAAACATGAAGCTCATTGATAGTTGATAGTTATAAAAACATATGTGTAAAGAAATATTAATAAAAAACACGTAAGTTTAAATGTATAAATTTAATCATATATATTAAATAAACTCTCTTTATAGTATAGCAACCAACATTTTATTAAAGCATCAGCTGTTAAATATTTATTTTACTGCTTTAAAAACCACTGCAACATTACGTGTCCTTGATCTGTCCTGTATCTGTCATCATAGAATTAAAAAGTGGTCTGTTTTTGTTTACAAAACACTTTGTAAAGCAGCAGTGGTGTCAAATTTCAATGTAAGATATGGATCACCTGGAGCAGTAAACAAATCTACAAAATCACGTCTTAGATTGGTCTAAATAAGGTCTAATTTTCATTTTGCGGCTTTATAAGGCATTTTACGAGGGATACCATATTTTTCTTATCATCTAGGGGTCATAAGAAATCCATTGACACCAAAACGGCTTGATCCGTTCTGTAGTTCTCTCTCTAGACCCTTAAATGCACTCTTTTATTATATAAGATTACTAGAGATCGCCTCCTGATTGAAATTCGATCAAAATTTCAGTTGATCTTGACCCACGAAGTTGAAAAACATTTTATAACTGAAACACCTGTTCTTTCTGCTTTTCTAGTAGTTGTTTTTACAACAGATGTCTAATGATTCAATTAATTCACCTTCCCCCATAAGATTAACATTGGAACTTTGAAAGCCTGTGGGGCGTAGCCCTGGAGTCCGATGTGATTTAGAATGTGATTCTGCTCATCTACACTTTCAGGACTATACCTTTCTAACAGTATCCGCGGATTTCTCCTACGATGCACACGAGCTGAGAAAAAAGGAGGAAATGAAACATGCTTGCGTATTAATATATAGATTGACAAGTATGATGGCACCTATGATTTACATTACGATTTACTGTAGACTCTCCTAACAGATCCTGGATCAATCCACGCTCAGAATTGTCTTGGCACAAAACGGAGATCGGTTAATCCACCATTTTAAAATGGTCATTGAAACCAATCTTTTTTAGGAATCAAGAGACTTTCGTTCCCATCCTTATTGCTTTACTAAAACAGAACTGTATCTGATCAGTTGAATGTTTGTTATGAAGCAATTGGGAACCTTACAATATTATGAGATGTAAAACATGTGTACAGCATATTTTTATAATTGACAGGTTATTTTTGTTTCATAATGTATATTATACAATAATACATTTATGTCTCCATATTTTACATGTTTAATTGGTTTATACAAGTTAGTGATCTGCTTTTACTGACCTTTTAGGTTGTCCGACCTCAGATGTGCTGGGACTGGGTCTGGGGAGTAAGTTAAGATCAGGAAGTGGCAGATTGACTCTGTTACGGTTCACCAACATGTGATTACCTAAATGACCTCATTATCACCATGTGCCTGTGGCAGGGGAGAGATACGACGTGGTGGTCGAGGCGTCCCAGCCCGTCGACCCGTACTGGGTGCTGGTGGAAGGGCTCGGGGAGTGCAGCAGGGCTCGGCAAGTGGCGGTGATGCTCTACCGCGGCTCGCCGATCTACCAGCCCTCCTTGCCTCCGTGGACAGTCCTGCTAGGCTTCGGCCTGGATCCTGGTTATGTATGTGTAATGTTCCTGCCTCTAAAACGGTTATTTTAGGCGTTGGAAAGTAAAATACATCACTATTTAATTAATTATATTTGTTATTGCCTGTAGGAGTTCAATTTTTTTACAGAATCTTTTATTACTAAGTTATGTCATTGCTATTTTCTGGACTATTACATTGTATCTTGTTCAGTTGTTCATAGATTTGATTTTCCTTTTTTTCTAAAAATAAAGGATTCTAGTGGCCTTTGCCCGCGGATCTGCGGTGGTCCATTCTGAGAAGAGAGACCAAAATCTATACTTATTTAATACGCTAAGGGTTTTTTTGTCTTGAGAACTCCTCCTACAATTTTCAACCGATTTTCAAGTTTTTGGTGTCGTTGGATAGGGCTTGGTCTGTAGTTGTTTCTGCCAAAAATTGATGAGAATCAGACTGAAAATAAAGGCGCTATCCCACATTGAAATCTCAAAATTTCCCATTAAAATAACATTGCGAATAAAGCATTTGAAACATCTGTTAATAATCAGCTGTAAATACGTGTAGTTATTGGCGATTAAAGATATTCACATTATTGGATTGGTCGGAAGTCATTGATTTAGAGCGAAAGTAACAATTGTACTGTATTTATATAAATTGCTCGATTTCGAGCAACACATATACTAGTTAAGTATTAAAATATCTAGGATGCCTCTAAACTCCTCAAAACCTAAAACTTAAACTACTAATACTAATTAAAAAACTATAGTTGATAGCTTAACACAAATCTCGGATTGAGTCTGTGGGGTAAAATAAAGGAGGGAAATATTTATTGTTTTATTTATAACTGTAAATATATGTTAATAATTAATAATTTATTTATTTAATTCAGTCATGTGGAATAATGTAAATATTGCATCAACAATAAAACTTTATTTTTATTTTTTAAATTACCAATGCAAAATTAAGTTTAATCTCAGAATAGGGTGAGTCGGTAACGTAGTGGTTAGGCTACACTTCGATATACCACGCTTGAACCGAACTTTCGATTGATGTGGATATGAATGTCCCCCTAGGAGTTTTTTATCAGTAGGCCTGCCATTTACCTGTGCTATAGCAGCTCACCCCCTTACTTTGCCCACTACAATCTTGTACAGATGTACTTTAACTTACGTGGGCAGGGCCAAGTAAGGAAAAAAGTCTGCTAACCTTTTCTTTTTAAAATATATTAATTTAACTATCTATTTCCTTACAGACCCTGAACCCAAAGAACTCCAAGTGTAATGAGATATCCCTCCTCAGAGATATTTGTGTGAGCCAACTGCGAAACTTGGAGCCAAATCCACAGCGTATCAGTGGAAATCCAGATTTCCGGATCTATATGCCCTTTGGCTTCCACGTTTTCAACAGAGAAGAACTTTTTGAAAACAACAAGTTCAGTAGATTCTTCAGTGAGTTAACATCCTCAATTTAAACTTTGTATCTAAGTTTAGGTTACACTAGAGCAAAGAAGAACAAACAACACTTTCACTGGTGTTTGTCGTGGTTTGCTGGAGTTTGTGAACTCGATCATGGGCGAGTGCAGTATGTAGGAGATAGGATTTATTTGTTTGGCAAGAAAATTTGATTTTATGAGGAATATTGTTGACCAATCCTCTATAAAATCGGTCCATTCAATTGAACAATGAAAGAAACTACTTTGTAGACAGCAGAATTGGTTATAAGACCAGACTGGGTTCATTCAGTTTGGTTACACTGAATCCGAGATCTGAACGTAAATTTCCATTAATAATTTCCTCCATACTGACATAAGATGGAGCAACCCTGAACATGAACATGTGACTACCAAGCATGGCTGAACATGTCCATTAGTGCTCTAGGCGCTGGTTCACTCCAAAGCGAATTTCGCATTCAGTATCTCTTATTCACTTATGTTTTCTCTATTGTAACCCGTACCTTACTGAATTCTATTTATATTTTCTGATGCATTTTTATACACACTAAGGTTTTAAATTAAATATTGTTCTGTTTTTACTTCCCTCTTTCAACTCAGCCTACAAATATCCTGCATGATTTGTTATATTTAATTTAGGTATATAACAAATATTTGCAAAACTCTGTTTTTAGTTCATTTTAATTACGAACCAAAAATTTTAATTTTGAAATTATTTTAAACTATAAATATAATTACTATACATTATTGTACCCCTTTCATCAGTGATTTCTCGTCCATAGGAGCACAGGAACTGTGTGAAAAGTGTACATAGTATCATTTTGATTTTACATACAAATAATAAGTAATAACATAACTTTTTAATTGGTTGAGTTAAAAAAATTCAATCCCCCTATTTTAAAACCTTATTAAAAGGTATGTTACCAACATATAATTATAAATTGTTAATTGTGGACCACCTGTAGAAATACCCACAAGCCGCTACTGCCTCCAAATATCTCTTTGGGTAATTTGAAAATTTGTGTAAATGTACCTGGCGACTACATTAAATAAATACCGTACCAAATAAAATTTTCTCTAAATTACCTGGACATTCAAATTCTTAAATTTTATTGTAAGTTCTTCTTTGTGGAGGCTTAAAATTGTCTTCTTTGTGAAAAAAATTACTTTGGTTTTGCTACCAAATTGGTTTGTGTTGCAGTTCCGTCGACCTTCGCCCACGTGATTAGTATGTTGAACAACGTGAGCAACGTGATGCCTTCCTCCCCCCTCCTCACTCAGTTCAGGGACATCCCGCCCTCACAGTTCTGCCACAACGCCAACTGCCACCCTTACACAGTCTGTCAGTGTATCAACTTAATAAAAGTTCCATTGGGAGCTGTTGTGGAGTTCATAATCTTTGACACAAGTAAGTATCACACATATTTTAAATACGAGTCTTTAACACGTTTGTTGCTGAAATGCATGCAATTTATGTTGTTATTCTTTTTGTTGTATTTTCACTTACCATTAGCTGTAAGAAGTCAGATATAGGTGAACTGAGGCCTTCCGACATAAAAACAGGAAGTTGCCGCCATTTTGATAATGCGTTGTATAAAATACAATGCTTGCTCCTGGCGCCGGTCTTCCTCACAAACATACACAACACTCCCTCGATTTTTGCACCACTCTCTAATAATAATTACTCAGAAATATGTCTCAAAAGTATTTTATTGTAAAGGAGGTAATGAAAATTGCAATAATTTTTTATAGAAAAATAAAAATTATACTATTTACAACCCCACCAACCTACCCGAATGTCTGTTGTTCATTTATACAAATTGTCAATCCAAATCGTTTCATATCACATATATATATATATATATATATATATATATATATGTGTAAATTTTTTTTGGTGATAGGATTATTATAAATAAATGTAAGAACAATTATAAAAATAGAAAATATAAAAATAAACATATTATAATCAATATAAAAATAAAAATTAAAAATATGGCAGAAGCCGGAATTTACTAGTGCAGAAAAGTAAAAAAAAAAAAAAAAACCTTCCCCAAGAGCAACAACAGCAGCAAACATATTCCCCTAATGCTGGCCCCTCAATGGTTTGATTTTTCAACAATAATACAGTTGTACTTTTACAACGCTAGCTCCTGTCGGGGTAGGCACGTTGTATAAATATGACGCCACAGGGAACTTGTTAACAAAAAAAAAAACTCTCTTCAAATTAAGAATGAGTTTTTACAAATTTTAGGTTGTATAAATATAGTTTTTATCTGAAAATTACTGTATAACCATAGGATGGTAAGCATTATAGCAGAATATTTAACTGTCACAAACCATCAGGGATTTAATTATTTATTCTTGCGACCCTTGATTTATTGGCACTAGATGTTTTATTATTATACTAATCCTGCTCTTAAGTGAGGATATCAAATAGCAATACAGTACAGTAGAATCCCACCAATACAGCAGATTACAGACCAGTTTAGTTTTGGATTAGTAACAATGCTAGACTAGCGGAAAGGAAAAAGTCAATATAAACATACCAGAAATGATTTTGCTCAACGTTTACTCATCCAGACAGTATGTTATCATGATTCTACCCAATTTAAAATTCAATAAACAACCTAAAATTCTTATAAAAAATTGACATTTATTCTATAAACCAACATCCAACGGGGAAAAGGCGGCTGCAACTAAATTGTGTCTAATGGTCTATATTCCGTGCATTATAAAAAAAACTAGACCATGGTGAATGTCGGAAACCGATATTAGCGTCTTCTAAAAATGGCATACTGCTGGAGGGCCGGATTGATGATGTGGTGTGTTACAGAGGGACTACTATATGGTCGTTCAAGTCCATTTGTCAAATGTATTGTTTACATTTGAACAAAATATAAATTTTTCTATTTAAATATAAATCTTTTGATACCCAGGTTGCATACCCCCTCCGTCTTTGTCAATTTTCATCCCTCTGTCAGTGTCATCCTTGCAAAGGTCCTAGTTTAAAAATGCCAGTGTATGTTTGTTATATTTTACAGACCCTCCAACTCCTGTCGGGCTTTCACACCCATTCCACATTCATGGCCATGACTTCTACGTTTTGGAACAAGGGAAGATAAAGTACCCTTTAATAGAGTTCCTGCTAGATTTGGACATTCGGATGTCCAAGGTTGGTAGACCGGTCGGCAACTTTCTACCAGCTAAAGATACGGTTACAATACCAGAACATGGTTATGCCATTGTCAGGATTCTAGCAGACAATCCAGGTAAATCAAATAACTTATTTAGGTTTTATATAAATCTCACTTTTGGTTTTTATATAAATAAGTACCCAGGAACCCAAGCATTTGCTGTGTAAACATATAAAATTCTTTTGTAGTAAGAAATTCATACGCTAGAATGTTATGCCCAAAAAGGCAAATTTTTTTTCAAGACAGTTTTATTCATTGTTAAATTTTGTTTATTTTTTCTATTATTGAATTCCATGTCAACAAATTATTCATTTTTTGTGCATTTACTTTACATGCTCTTATCTGAACAATCATAACTAAAAGTCAAAAGTACATTTGAAAACCCGATAAATTATTTTTAGCATAGTATGATTTAGTTACAGGATAAACAATGAAAACCTCATGTTTATTTTTGAGCACACAATTTGAACGTTGCATCAGCTGTTGTTTGCAATTTATTTGTTTTTAAATACACAAAAAATGTTAAATTTTTTTAAATTTCAGTTAAATATTGTAACAAAATTAGCCATAGAAACCTGTTTATATACAAAGAGAAAAAAGACCAGAGCATACATCGTTATTGTGGGAGCATGCGGGCTACCTTTAGCTCAAAGTTAGCCACTAGAGGGCTGCTCTATGCCCCACCAGGAAAGACAGAAGGGAGAGATTAGAGAGGGTGAGGGGAGGCAGGACTGGGGAAAACTGCTGTAATGTAATAGACAAGGTCTGTTTCATTAGAAGGTAAAACAATTTAAAAAGTAGTTCCCAAAACATCACCAGCCTGATAGCAAAAACACATCTGGTGCATGTTATTCTTATGGACATCAGATGGATTACGTCAACGGCCTGACTCAAAAGGAGCAATTTCCAACATCAAAGGAATGAAACAGCCCATTCTTTTGTTCATATGTTCTCCTAAGTCCTGGGAGGGAGGAGCCTGCATCATTCAGGGTATCTTAGAACTGGAATTGTAGTGCATTGTTCTGTAGAAACCCAATTCCTGCACATCTGAATCCATCCCCTGCCATTTTCTCCTCTGTGATATACTTTATTTTTATCCCTAAACAATTATTGGAAACTTTGGAGAAAATCTTAAAGCCTTTTATGAGATTAGTGTGCAATCATAAAAACTTTACGGTACTCATTCATATTAGTATATGATTGGAGCTTATGGAAAAATTATAGAGCAAAACACTTGATTAGCTGGTTAACTATAACAAAATAGCTAATTTACAATCAAATTAACTTAATTTCAAAGGTGTTCGAGAGTTTTTGCTACATATGTAATTATGACGGTGAACGCTAAATGCTATTTATATGTTGGTAAATTAATGATTAATGTGCTGTTTAGGGTGCTGAAACCGAATAGATAATGTATAAGGATCACCATTGATTGCTTTCCAACAAGTTTTTCATATCTTCAAGCAGTAAAAATAGGTAAATCCACCATAAATGAAATAGCGTTTAGTTTTTATCATATTCATTTACCATGTGTACAAAAGCTCTCTATTGTTTGCATTGCATTAAATACATCAAGGGTTCATCTTCAAGACTGAGTTTCCTACTCCATGAAATATAACTGTTTTCCTAATTGCAGGGTTCTGGTTTTTCCACTGTCACTTCGCTTACCACCTCGAGACAGGAATGTCAGCTATCATCCAAGTAGGGGAACTGTCTGACGTCCCACCCGCTCCAAAAGGGTTTCCAAAGTGCCGAGAATTTGTACCTCCCATTGATGACTTTGATGACTTATAAAATGTTGTAGGTTTGCCACTGAAACATTTCTATAAGTTATTAATCACCCTGATAGTGAGTGAAATGTAAATTATTTATTTATGTAGAGTCTAAGTGGGATGTGCCAAAGCCTTGATATTAAAAATCAGTAGGGGTTTGAACCTTTACTTTTAAAAAAATCTTAGTTAATATGTTTTTTTAAAAACTTTGTACATATTATTATTGACTATACTCTAATGTGAATAGACTTCCCATCCAATACTTTTTGTTTAATACCAAAACTTGTAAGGTTCGTGTACGTTGTGCCAGAGGCGTTGCAATCGATTCATATGGATTTAAATAAAAATTTTACCGCAGCCTAAACATAACCCTCAGATGTAAATGTTTCATCCTTGGTTAAGAAGAGTGGTAATACTGATTTACCTGTTATATGTCACTTGTGATTCATGCCGCAGAAGATCGCACCACCCTAAATAGGTTTCAATTACGCCTATGCTATGAGAAGTCTATTCTCGTTAGTATATAGTCAAAGATATTAGTGTATCCAGGACTGTTACATAAATCAACTGCTGTTTAAGTAATGTATATTTTCTTAATCCTTTACAAGAAAAAAACTCTTATATTTAATTTTACATTATAACTTATATCGTATATTAAAGAAATGTTAAAAAACTATTTATTTTAAGTCTTAAGGGAGACAATTTGCTGTCCAAATGAAGTTTTATTACTATATACAAATTTTATATGAAATTCTGTAAAATTATGTTAACTTCAATATATTTGCTGTCTGATATTTTGTTGTTGTTGATAGTTGTTCTATTTAGAATTGTTGTTATTGTTGTGTTATTTAATTTGTGTAGTTTATTAGAATGTTAGAAAAGCACTTTATCTACTTTCTAATAATTAGTTTTAGTTCATTATTTTTTCATTTGTTGTATTTACTTCATTAGATTAGTCCAGTCAAATTATGGTTCAACCCGGAAGTAATTTCAAACTAATATATTTTTACCAATTCTTATGTAAAATTACCTAAAAAAAAAAAACGATGGCGAAAAGTTTACCACTCTCCGACGCTGCGCTTGCCTGCTATGGCCATTTTTTCAAAATGGCGGCTGTAGTTTTGAAAATTTTCCCTGAATATCTTTTGAACCATCAGTCCAATAAGCCAACAATACCAAAAATAATTTGGTTCTTTGGAACCTGTAGTAAAAAGTTAACACGGTTAAAGGCTTATATCTAACCTTTGGCACCACCGTAATATGGTTTTCCCAACAAAAGAAATTCACTTAAAAGCCCACATTTAAAAGTAGCTTTAAAGAGCAATATCACCATTATTAAATATAACAAACAATACATATTATATATCAAAAAGTGCAAAATTTAATCTTCTAAAGTTTATTAATTTACAAAATTTAGCTGTCTTTAATGGTTCAAAAGATATTCAGCAAAAACTTATAAAACTAAAGCAGCCATTTTGAAAAATTTCTCCATAGAAGGCAAGCGCAGCGTTGGAGAGTGGTAGACTTTTCACCATCATTTTTCTCTGGTAATTTTACATAAGAATCAGTCAAAATATATTAGTTTGCAATTACTTCCGGGTTCAGCTATTATTTGAGCTAATTTTACTAGACTAGATATAAAGCAAAGCATTAAAAAACTCATGTATATTTATATTTTAAAATTAGCTTTATTTATAAAATAGAATATATGCTAGTGATAAAATACATCACTACTAGTTACACAAAATTTACTTGCGTTACTAAATTAATTTGAATGAAAATAATATTTGTATAATTTATTGAGTATGAAAATTAAGTAAATGATTTATTTTTTATTTGCCTGTTGTGAATGATTTTTTAAGAAACTTATTTATGTTTAGTTTTTATACTCTAAACCAAGTATTTACATACCAATAAAAGTCAAGTTACTTGAGGTGAAAAATCAGTCAACTATATCAAAGTGCCTGCCGAATATTTTATTTTTCCATTTTATCAACAGTGTACCACTGTTTATCATGAAAAACAAATAAATATTTTGTATTACAACAAATAATATTATTAGGAGATGACCTAATCACTAGTAAACAATCAAATTTAATGTAAAAAATTAAAATAAATTGTTTAAGTAAGTAATTGTTCTTATTGAGAATACATTATTACCTTCTTATTCACGATAAGACCCAATCCCGGGACAGTGATACTTTTTTGTGTTGAGATCCCTTGAGGCCAAAATATTAGTTTTCATCACTGGGACAGAAAATGGCTTTTTTGTGTGTGCAATTGCGTTATATAAGCGAGGCAAACCTGAGCCAATCACTTTTAAAGTCCAATAACTTTTACTCTGAAACTCAGAGTAAAATTTGGCACAGAGGTATAAGGGAGCATCTACTTGGTTGAATGAGTTTTGAGAACCAGAATAATGAAACCATTTGGACAGGTTTTTATAATGCAAAATTTTTTTATACACGTTATAATGCAATGAATTGAAAATTTCTTGTGAGTATTAATAATTAGCATATCAACAATTTTTTATTGACTAAACAAAATGATTTATTAAAAATTCACTCAGTTCCATGAAGGTCTGGTTTGACAGAGATATTTTAACCGTGCGATGTTCATTACTTCTGTAAAATATCTTTTGTTCAATTACCAAACATGCAAGAGAGTCAAAGGTTTATAATTATGAAACTTTCAAAATAAATAAACAAAATATTAATTCATGAATAGAATATTTTATAAGAATGACATTATCAAGTAGTTCAACAATGATCCAAATTACTTATGTTTGCTTTTTAATAAAATAAGTTAAAACTGTGTTTAAAAATGCATGGTTTGTTTTAATAAATGTTATACTAATACTTACTATAACCACAAAATTAGAACAAGTAAAGTTTATCATGAAGTGTGTATTTATCATGACAAATACACACTTGCGTGAACTTGATACTATCAGCAAACAAGAGCCACCGCATTGAAACTGGTGAATCTGCCCCATATTGTCTCCTATCTTTATTAATTGTTGCTTAGTTGTAATTTTAAAACTATTGGTTTAACAGAATATAGTAGTTATTAATGTAGTCCTAAACTATGTATGCAAATGTTTTTTACCGGTAAGTGATAATTTGTGTATTTTTACAAATAATATTGTAAGTGCACCCATGTTGTGTAGGTTATATACTTAGGAAATGTGTTAATGTTATGAGAACAAGAAATAAATATCAGAGATTCCTAAAATTCTTAAATGAAAAATAATTGTCTTACGGAGTACTGTGATCAATATAAAAACTTAATGACGGTAGCTACCATTGAAAAAATTCAAAAATTTTATTTGGAATTTAAAACAACTTTTCAATCATATCAACATATTCTAATGCTTTTTTGAAAACCATTCGGCCACTCTGTAGGTAGTGTAGTCATGACGGACATATGTTTAGCATAGTTTGTGTAGATAGAAATGGTTTTTCAGTTGGTGTTGTACTGTACTAGATTGAATCTGAATTGGACCCTCGAATTGTTTGTGAGGAAAACATAGGAGTGAATAGTAGTTTTTATCATTTTGCATGAAATCAGCCTGTTTTTAACTCTCTCAATAGTATCAAAAACGTTTCTTTTCTGTCCTAGGACTGAAAAATCAATTGGAATATTTTTTAGGTCCTAGGATTGAAAAGTTAGCACTTTGATAAGTTTATTCATTTATTATTCATTTATTAATTTTGAGATGCTGAATTTTGAAATTTAAATTTTATAAAGAGCATTGTTTGCAAATAACAGAAATGTAAATACTGTATATTACTTACTTTGTAAATATAGTATCGAAAATACAATTTATAGTTTACGATTAAAAAGTCTAACTCATCACTCGGAGCAAAAGTGTCTTTTTGATGCTTAAGCGTTTTAAAAACTCGGCTGCGCCTCGTAAAAATAGTAAAACACGATTGCGCACCAAAAAGACCAATTTTGCTCCTAGAGATGAAAACTACTATTTCATTAATAGGACGGAAAGTCGTTTTTTCTGTGCACAATCGCGTTTTACAAGTAATAGTTTTAGATATATTTTTTTAGATATTTTATTTGAAACACCGACACACTCTGTGGTGCGTATTTTAAGGTGAGTATGACCGAAGGGTTGAGTGTGATGATTGTAATGGACAATGTAAACATAACCGAATAAGTAGGGACATCCCATGTTAAAAAATTTTAGTTTTGCTCCCAAAAACCAGAGGAAAATAAAGCGCTGATGCTAGGATTACTTCTCCTTACTGTCACGGGAAGCGCTCTTTCTACATCTCAAATGTCAAAATGAGCATATTTGTTTACAAAAAATCAAAACAATAACAAACCTCTGTAAAATTATTCTAGTCATCTGTTTCCATTCAACCAATCAGCATAATCCTTACCATCTTGGTGGTGCTATCTGTGTTTCAGGGGCGGCGTTCTCACTTCCCCATAAGAATGTCCCTACTTATTTGGTTATGTATACATTGTAATAGATCAGATGAGGTGTAGCTTTGTTACTGACAAATATCAGCTGTTTTATTTGTCAGGATCATTAATTAATAGCCCAATGACCAAAGGCAGCTGGATTCAGATCCTTTAACCACTCAGCTACCCAACCAGTTATCAGTGAGGTGAAGCCCAGCTCGGAAACAGCGACTAAGCACAGAAAAAACACTTTCCGTCCGAGTGATGAACAACGTTTTTCATCATACTGCAAAAATATAAAATGGATAACTAATTTAAGATTAAATGAATTAAAATTTTATTATCTGTTCACGTTTATAAGTTGACTTCCATTTTAATGTATACATTCCTTATAAACAGCTGATGTATAGGGGAGAGTGGGGCAAGACGGGGTTGAGGGCAAGACGGGGTTTTACATATTTTTGCTCCGGCAGATGTCACAGTATATCGGCAAATAGTTGAACTAATAGCCTGTTGCCATGTGAATGTCTGACAGTGCTACCAGCCATTTTGAGCAGACAGTTCCGAGAATGTGGATTTAAATGTGTTTTTTGATGTGACGATCTAATTTTCTAACAGTCTTGAACGTAAAAAGAATAGACACCTGTTTTTCTGGTATTATTGATTATTATTATTGAGTAAGGTACTTTTTTAGGAATACATCAATGCATACTACAACCTAGAGGAATATATCCTTGTAGTATTAAATCAATCTAACCTAAAACTTGTCCTTGGGGGCAAGACGGGGTATTTAGAAGGAGGGCAAGATGGGGTGTACAATTTAAATGGTGTTCATTTTAAATGTTATCGACTTTGGTATTTGGTATAAAAATTATTTATTTAACAATAGGCCTATTGCCAAAATGGTTAAATTAGCAAGACTCTTATTTGTATTTAGTTTTTCGAGTAAGCTCAGGTTTAACATTTGATTAAGCTTATTAATAATTTTGTTTGATTAATTTTTTAAGGTAAATATAACAGTATTTAGTGTTGAGACAGTGCCTATTTATAGGTATAAACAATAAATATTTTTAAAAGGTAAATCAGTTTTCATTTAGCAATTAAACCCTTTTCCTTTTTGTAGTATTGAGCTACCCCATCTTGCCCTCACTGTAGGGTAAGATGGGGTACTTGGTAAACCTTTAAAAAAACATTTTTTATTAGTGTTAATACTTTTTATTTTTTTGTTAAATTTTTTTTATTGACTCTATAGATACTGCAGTTTTGATTGAAATATGTAGTATGTTTACTGAGGTTTTCATAACGCAACAAAAAAATATTAAGTGCTTAAGTACCCCGTCTTGCCCCACCTTTCCCTACATGGAATTAAAGAAATGTCAAAATCTTGCATTAAAATTGTGTTCTGCAAGTCGTTTCTTTACATTGGCCTGATTAGTTTTGAATTAGTATGATTTTGCTTAAGAAAATAAAAAATATCTTTCTGAGGTTAGCGCACAGAAAAAAATAACAGTTTTTTTGTAACAGTACTTTTAAAGGGCTACAGAAAAGGCCAATTTTGTGTACTAAATACAGGCCAGAAAGTGGCTGTTCTGCGTGCAGTATGATGAAAAAAATATTCATGATGCAGGACTCAAGATTCCTTTAAAAAAGTTCTGTCTAGATAACATTGATGAATGTCACTTTAAGTATTGACAAATTACATTGTTTACCGCTGTTTACATGTTACAGGTATACTGCATTTTCACTGTTTCTGGTGCTTTCTATTCTTTCAAAATGCTGTTTCTTAATTAAGTGGCAACTGGGTAAGTGTATTTATATCATAATGATTGCACTGTAACTGCATGTATTGTTTGTCAGTGTTTCCATTATTATTCCATATATTAATTTACAGTATTTATATTGTTTGTACAGATTGTTTTTACTTAACAGTAATATGGTAAATAGCAAAACTCTTAATTTTTTTAATGATTCAAAACTTGATAAAAATTCTACGTTTATAGAGTGTGCTATGTGCACTAACTCCTCTTTATGCAATTAAAAATAACCCTTGTGAGCAGCAGTAAGTCTTTAGACAACAGATTTAGATAGTTGTCTGTTAATGTGCAATTGATCACAGACAGAAATCTCTCATCCAAGAAATATTTTCCCCAAAAATTCTTGTCCCCTATACCAAACTAATGTGCAGAGATTTGAAAAAAACGTTCATATTCCATTATTTGTTTAATCTCATAAGTTGTAAACAATAATAAGGGTTTTTATAACATACTATGGTATTCTCTATATGCTATTTTTTATTATGATGATAAATTTATGGATAATAGGTAATGCAGGATTGTTAAACTAGATTTATAATGTATAAAGTTTACCGTTGATCCCTTTTCAACAAGATAATAGTAACTTTGAGTAGTAAAAATTGACCGTGGATTAATTAACCTTTACTGTTAACCATATTTATTTAATATACAGGGTGTTTCCGAACAACCTGGAAATATTTTGTATTTGTGTTCCTTAGGTCAAGACAATAAAAAATTGTCATATAAACATATGTCCTAAAATGCTTCGTTAGGCCGCTAGCCGCCATTTTGTTTTTTACACATAATAATTTTTATTAACGTGACGGTTTGTTGTATTAAATTCATATTTGGCATGAACCTTTATGACATCAATGTCCATTTACAGAAAAAAATTATTTTTGTCCAATGAGTATTTTCAAAATGGCGGCCATTTGAAATTTTTAAACTCAAATATCTCAAAATCGGTAAATGTTATGAAACTACTATAAATAGCAAAAAAGATGAAAAATTAAATTATCTACCCAATGGTACCAAGTTTGTAAGGATATGACAACAAATAACGGAGTTATTGAAATTTGTCTTCTAAAGTAACCTAAATTTGCATGCATTTAAAGGAAAATCAATGATTTTATGCATAAAAATGGCAATAACTCCGTTATCTGTTGTTCAATCCTTATTATCTTGGTATCATTAGTTAGATGATTTTATTTCTTAACTTTTATGTTTCTTGTAAAGTTTTTATAAAATTTACCGGTTTAAAAATTTGAGTTTAAAAATTTTAAATGGCCGCCATTTTGAAAATACACATCGGACAAAAATAATTTTTTTCATGAAAATGGAAATTGGTGTCATAAAGTTTTATGCCAAATATGAACTCAATACAACAAAACGTCAATGAAATAAAAATTATCAGGTGTAAAAAACAAAATGGCGGCTAGCGGCTTAACAAAGCTTTTTAGGATATATGTTTATATGATTTTCTTTCACTGTCTCGACCTAAGGAACATATATACAAAATATTTCCAGGTTGTTCGGAAACACCCATAGGCAAAAACTCTCTATTTACGCTTCAGTTACTAATTTTGTTTCATCTAACAACTCATTAAAACTTGTTTAATCTTGTAGAGTTGCAGCCGGTTGACGTCGACCGAGGCGACTACGATGCCCTGAGGCCGGACGATGGTCACCTCTGTTACCGGACATGTGAAAGAGGAGAGATCCCCAGGATCTGCTACTACAAGTTTCACCTGGAGGAATACACTGTTCTGAGCAGGTTGTACATTTAATGTTGTTTAAGTTTTAACTGATTGCTTTTCACAGCTATGCAGGCCTTTTTTAGTCTTACTCTGCCCTGTCCACTAAGTTATTAATGTGATTGTGAATTGTATTAGACAATATACGGGGCTGATCTGCTTCACTATAGGTACTGATAAAAAACTTCTTGGCATAACGCGGATTCGAACTTACCATGGTGCCGAGGACAAGTATACCACCTGCTCACCTGATCAGATTGTAGTTTTCTTATAATATCTTAATCTTTAAGCACTACTTAAACAATAAAATAAAATAGCATAAATTATTTATTTTTTTACAAATACATTGAGGATCTATGTTACTTGTCCTGCAATACCAAAAGAGGTATAATGTATAACCTAACCTCTGAAGGAAAGAAATTCTATATAATTATATCATTATTTTTATCGACATGGCCTAAGCATGTTATTCAGCAGTGCTTTGGTTTTATTATTCATCCATAATACAAATTAACAGATGCAAGCTTTATGAAGGTGAATTTTTCAGAACTTCTTAAATACGCTTGAGTGTTTTCTATGTTCAAAAAAGAAGATCCACTTCAAACAATTAATTAATTCAGTTCCATTCAAACTTCTTTATTTACTATTTTATACAATATGAGCTTACGCGGCATGCTTTGCAATGCCAACTTAAGAAATTGTTTGTCCTTCAAGTGAGCTTGTTCGCTACGCTCACTCGCCGTCAGATTTAGCTCGTTCGCTGTGCTCACTCGCCGCAATGCTATAGTATTGTTTTTTTTATTACCAGTCTTCCCTCAATAATTTAAATGAGAATAGCTGTTTATAAAATTAATGATCCTTTAAGTAATCATATTTTAGAATACAAAAATGTTGCTTCCATAAGAATAATATGTTAATTTTGAGGACATCTAGGGATTAATATGAAATAAGTAGTCACTTTCCTATTTTAAGTCTAAAGAATGAAGATAACAAATTTCACCACTTTAGCTGCCTAGTCGGGAACTATCGAATATCCACGCGATTTTGGGCCTCTTCGACACGATCAAATATCCACGCACATTAGTGAGGATTATAAGGGTCGACTCCAGGACGGGAGGAACGATCGAATATCCCCGCGGCCGAGGACAGGTAGAGACCGCTAGACCTCCCAGGGGCGGGAAAAATGGGAATTTTACTTCCCCGCCCCGTTCAACGTACCTCGGCCGTTCGCGTGTACCAGAGCGAATCCTTGCTTGTAACATAGCATTTAAACATGACATGTTATTATTATTATTATTATTTTATTCATCTACAAAAACGTATATATTCATAGTAGTTACTGTAAATACCAAATTAAAACACTCTTTTAAAAGCATGATATATCTATAATATATATAATTATATAATTACAGTTAATAATTGACCAATAAATTAATACTAATAGACCTCTCCAAAATAAACATCTCCCATTTTAAGGGTTTGAAATTAAAATACGCTCTTAATTTAGTAAAATATTTTATTTAATTTAACAAAATGTTATGTGTACAATGTAATATTAAACGTTGAAGAACAAAAATTATATAAAGTAACAAACAATGAAATTAATTAAAGCGATCTTAATTATATAATGAATTAAAATAAAAAAGAATCATATTAAGGCATTGCACGCAAAAAATATATCAGTATAAGAAAAATATTTACATACAAGAAATAGCAATGAACAACTCAAATTTCATTAACAAATTAATATGATAATTACAAAATTATATAAAGTAACAAACAATGAAATTAATTAAAGCGATCTTAATATATAATGAATTAAAATAAAAAAAGAATCATATTAAGGCATTGCACGCAAAAAAATAGATCAGTATAAGAAAAATATTTACATACAAGAAATAGTTAAAATGAATAAATGAATTATTAACTCCTACAAATTAGTACTCACATACAAAGAACATACAGTCAGGTTTTCACTTTTTGTACCTCTTGCTAGCGGCAACAACAAAGTCCTTCCCCGCCATTGCACCTAGCAAGTACTTTTGTTTTGATTCTTCCAACTTTTGTTGGCTTTTTTTGTACAGTGGTCTGGGGGCTTCATTCACAGAATTAATTTTAATGTATACAATACATAATACAACTATACTATATACTATACCACTATTTACAACTATATAGATGGGAATTTTTCAGATATCAATCATGTATAGCGCCTTAATTTTAATTCCTATTCTCATTGATTTTTTTGCGTAAAATAAATCCCATCGAATGGTACAATAACGTGGGAATCATTTGAAAATCTAAAAGGAGTTCCAATTACAACAGGAAGTAACATATTTCATAATGATACAAATTGGTCTTTGAAGACCAATGTAATTCGCGCTCTTGCGTCGAGCGCAATTACATTGCGTTCAAATATTATCAAATAAATATGGATATAGTGGGTATCCAGGAATCAGCGCTCGCATCGAATCCACAGAAATCAAATATTATCCATAGCGGAATCGGCTAATGTTAGAAAAGATTACTTGAGATATTTAAGAAAATATTTAGAATGCCGTCTATAACTTCTCCGCGAACACTTTTTACCTGACCCAAAAATGAAAAACTTTCTCGCATACTACTTTTGTTGTGTCGTTGTGTCATCAATTAAGACAAACTCAAAAGAATTTTAGTTTAACTAATAATAAAAATTAATAGCAGACCATTTAAAGTTTAAATACGTACCATTAGATTTACAATTTCATGATGAAAATTTTAATACAAATTTAACCTTTTTATTTTCATTTCGAATGTCACGTTACATGAAGCGCTGTTTGGATGTTCTTCGCTCGGGTCCCGCGACATCGGATCCTTTTGCCACCCGTCGGGCTCCGGACTTCCACGTTTTTTAGTTCAGTTTTGCATGACAGGGCTCGGTACAGTTATACTTAGTCCGAGTCTGGTACACGCGCACGGCCGAGGTACATTGAACGGGGCGGGGAAATAAAATTCCCATTTTCCCGCCCCTGGGAGGTCTAGCGGTCTCTACCTGTCCTCGGCCGCGGGGATATTCGATCGTTCCTCCCGTACTGGAGTCGACCCTTATAATCCTCATTAATGCGCATGGATATTCGATCGTGTCGAAGAGGCCCAAAATCGCGTGGATATTCGATAGCAGCCACCTAGTCAGGAAATTGGAGAATTAAATTAGTGATGAATGAGTGAGTCAGTGAGTGAGGGCTTTCCCTTTTATATGTTTAAAGATTCTACCAGAAACAAGTCAAGCTTTATATGTTTAGATGTATACATTGAATAGTGTCAGGTTATACAACAATTCAAACTATCCTAAGTGACAATCTCATCCACTCTATAGATCAGAAGATTTTAAAATAACACAGAGCCGTTAATGTAATTATGATGACTTAGATAGGTGGAAAAAATTGTCAAAAGAATACAGAGCTATTTAAATCACATTTTAATATTTTAATGTTTTTAAAAATTTGTTTCGTTACTTTCTTTTAGTAGATATCTCTAGTTTTGTTACTTTCTTTTAGTGGATATCTCTATAGCGAATACGCTATTATGGTACTATTATGGTAGTAACCATCATAAGACATAATCCTGGGGCCAGGTTACTTTTTCATTTTGAGGTCCTCAGAAGCAAAAAACACCATCCGTTCATTTTTATATATAAATGTATGTGTCCGTGGTACTAATAATTTTTGATAGGGACCTCCGATTTAGATGGAATTTAGGATGAATGTGTAAGACCAAGTCTATTTTCATGAGTTCGCGAACCAGCATGGTCGGGTAATGGGAATGGAGTTTAAGGGGTTTCAAAAGGGTCAAAAATGGGTTTTTGGCATTTTTGGACCTCAATTTGGAAAATTCAACAATTTTAAATAAAACTATTTAAAAGAGCTTAAAAAACAAACAATTTAGTATTTTGAATTTTTAACTTGGCTCAACAGATTACGGAGAAATCCCAAAAATAGGTTTCCCATGTTACTCTTAAGGGAAATCAACAAAACCCTGTATCTCATTTATTTATTGGCATAACTTGATAAAATTTGGTATGTACATTCACTAGGTAGTGTTTAACTGAGATATTCTTACAACACATATATGGTGTTTATGGAGAAAATACTAAATCTCGATTTTCTTTGGAAATTCGCTGATTACGCAGGTCAGCTGTGATGGGGGTATTCAACTTATTTTTTTGGAAGTGCGAAGGTAACCTCTGCATAGTGCCCGATGGAGGGTTAAAGCCAGCAGGATTTATTTTTTTTCTTCATTATGGATTAAAATTAATATTGTAAATTAGTTACAGTAAAATAAACCATCCTCTGACTACTTAAAAAATAACTTTGTCTTGTTTATGAGCTAAGACAGTTAATCTTCAGACTGAGGTTAGATTAGGGAAGTTTTCTGGTAAGACATCTGATAAAATTTATACCAATTTAAAAACATTTATGCAACAATGGATTTAAATTTTTTTAGTTACTATGGAAATTTTTCTTTATCCTGCATACATTTCACTGTGATAGGATGTGTGCCGCCATGCTTGGCAAATTTCTTTTCCCCAAGATTGTTCTTGGGATGGAGCTTCCCGAAGAGATCGGCCTTGATGCTCTTGAGTGCTGCGATGTCCTTGACCCCTCTGCGGAGGAGGCTCGGGGTCCTCTCCAGTATCCGAGACGTCCTGAGCCACTCGCCTTGCCTCTGCCACCTCCAGAGTGGCTCACTGAGTTCTACTCGCCCTTCAGGTTGGAGGACGTGTAAACTCTGACCCTCGGGTGAGCAGAGCTGGGTTCTGGGAACCCGCTGAAGGCTTGTCCATGGTGTCAAGACCTTTGGCCAAACGGCCCTTTTCAGGGCCACCCAATTCCTTATAAACTTTGAAAAATAGTTTGTGGAGCTTTAGTTAGTAACTTAAAGTTCTACAAAATTTAAAACGTGAGACCTTACTCACTTGCCTTAGCGGTTGCCATGGCAACTGTTGCTATGGTTGTTTTGTCTTAATTTGTTTTAAAAAATTGTGGCTAAAAGTGCTAATGAGTAATTTAGGTATAGTAAGGCACAACTAAATTTCTTGATTTTATGCATGGTTCATAATTTTATATTATTAATGTTTCCTCCCTATTTAAATGTCTATATTTCATTAGATTTGATTTACTTCATTTTGAATCTTGAATTGACATGGGAAGTAGTCTTTTATGAGTGAGAAATATTTTTACAATTTTAACTGTCCTTCACTAACTTGAACTCTGTTTATATCTTTAATCAAACTTTTTTGGCGAAGTATTTTGAGTTAAAACTACATATACAAGTACTTATATAATAATATTTTGCAACTGAATAGTAAAATAGAAAAGCAAGTACAATGAACCGTGGGTAAAATTTAATTTCCCCAATGTTAAAAAATATTTTTAAAAAAACCTGAAAGTTATTGTTTTAGTACATTACTATTTTGTGTTTACATTTTCCATTTAATTAATAAACTTTTTTTGAATTTTAGATAACTACTGAGGTTTTCCCCCTTACTTTTGGTGGTATTAGCGAATTTCCCTAAAGGGAAAACGCTATTACGGTAGTAGTCACGGTAAGACCTAAGTCCGGGACCATGATACCTTTTCGTTTTGAGGTCCCTAGAAGCCAAAAACATCGTTCGTTCAAATTGATATATATGTATATATATATATATATATCTATATATATCTATGTGTCCGTGACCACAATAACTTTTGAACAGAACCTCCGATTTTGATGAAATTTGGTACAGGGGTGTAAGCCAGCGTCTACTAGGTTGAGTTCGCGAACCAGAATGATCTGACCATGGGAACGGGGTTTTATGGGGTTTCAAAAGGGTTAAAAATGGGGTTTTGACTTTTTTTACTTTTATTTAGAAAATTCAACAATTTTAAGTTAAAACCATTTAAAAGAGCTTAAAAAAACAAACAATCTAGTATTTTGAATTTTTTACCTAGCTTAAATGGTTATGGAGAAAATCCAAAAACTATGTTTTCCTTGTTATTCTTATGGGAAATCAACAAAACCTTCTATCTTGCTTATTTATTGACATATCTTGATAAAATTTGGTATGTACATTCATTAGGAAGCGTTTAACTAATATTTGCTTAGAAAACCCATATGGCGGCAAACATACGTACTCATCCCTATAGGGTTTATGGAGAAAATAAATACCCCCGTCGCAGCAGACCTGCGTACTCAGCGAATTTCCAAATTAGTAGTATTAATTATGACCAGATAAACCTGTAAACCAAAAATCATCACAAGCTCATAAATAGGGAAATAAATGTTTATCTCCTTATGATAAATGTAGGGAAAGAGTATGCAGGTATGCTGCCATAGGGAACACTAAAAGTAGGTTTTTAGCATTAAAAAAAAATATTTTGACCATATCAAGCCATACACTAAATTTCATCAATATCTTTCCATTGCTAAAGGAGTTTGCCTATTCTCCATATGATTAACATGGGAAAAGAGTATGCAGGTTTGCTGCCATGATAAACACAAAAACCAAGATTTTTTACCATAAATGGATGAATCTCAACCAAATGAAGCTGAATACCAAGTTTCATCCAAAAACATTGGTTAATAAGTGAAATATTAACACATCCTTATTCTCCATAAGATTAACATTGGAGCCTCAAAATACAACGTACTGTCTTTAGACTTTGTAATATCTCGGTAACCAATGGAGATAGAGCAAAGCTTCAAAATGCTAAATTGTGTGTTTTTTTGAGCTAAATCCAATGGTCAAAATAAAAATTTGAAATTTTTAAAAATTACATATGAAAAATGCAAAAAACCCATTTTTGGGGTACAAAACCCCCCAAAACTACCCCTTCCGATAGGTCGATATGTCTGGCTTACGAACTCATCCGAATAAACGTAGGATTACACATTTCTACCAAATTTGGTGTCGATCGGACCATTTTTACGAGAGTTATCGTGTCTAGGGACACATACATATATATATACATATATATATATATATACCCCCCGTCGCAGCAGACCTGCGTACTCAGCGAATTTCCAAATTAGTAATATTAATTTTTACCAGCTAAACTTGTAAACAAAATTTCATCACATGCTCATAAATAGGGAAATAAATGTCTATTCTCCTTAAGATAAATATAGGGAAGGAGTATGCAGGTATGCTGCCATGGGGGACACTAAAAGTAGGTTTTTAGCATAGAAAAAATTTATTTCGACCATATAAAGACATATAGTAAGTTTCATCAATATCTGTCCATAAATAAAAGAGTTTGCCTATTCTCCATATGATTAACATGGGAAAAGAGTATGCAGGTTTGCTGCCATGATAAGTACAAAAACCAAGATTTTTTACCTTAAATGGATGAATCTCAACCAAATGAAGCTAAATACCAAGTTTCAACCAAAAATATTGGTTAATAAGTGAAATATTAACACATCCTTATTCTCCATAAGATTAACATTGGAGCCCTAAAAGACAATGTACTGTCTTTAGACTTTGTAATATCTCGGTAACCAATGGAGATAGAGCAAAGCTTCAAAATACTAAATTGTGTGTTTTTTTTGAGCTAAATACAATGGTCAAAATAAAAATTTAAAATATTTAAAATTTACACATGAAAAATGCAAAAAACCCATTTTGGGGTACAAAACCCCCCAAAACTACCCCTTCCGGTAGGTTGATATGTCTGGTTTTCGAACTCATCCGAATAAACGTAGGATTACACGTCTCTACCAAATTTGGTGTCGATTGGACCATTTTTACGAGAGTTATCGTGTCTAGGGACACATACATATATACATATATATATATATACATATATATATATATATACATATATATATATATATATATAAAATTTTTAATGACTATTATTTTTGGTCTCTGGGCACCTAAAAACAAAAAAGTAACATGGTCCCGGGCTTAGGTCTTACCATGAGACCTACGGTAATAGCTTATTCCCTATGGGAAATTCGCTAAAAGAACACCATAGCATTATAAAATTTGGTATGTACAATCACTAGGTAGGGTTTAACTTATATTTACCGACAAAACCCATATGGCGGCAAACCTACATACTCTCATCCCTATGGATTTTATGGGGAAATAGAAGATATACCAAAATTCCATTGGAAATTCGCTGATTACGCAGGTCTGCTGCGACGGGGGTATTTTGTAAATTTATTGATTTATTTTTTTTGGGTATATGCTTCTTTAGTTTTTGGCACGGTAAGACTTGGGCCTAAGACCATGTTATATTTTGTTTTTACATCCCTGGAAGAAAAATATGTTTTTTTCAAATATATTTGTTGACCACACCTTTCAAATCTTTTAAATTTTATCATGCAGCTATTTATTTTATTTTATTTTTTTTTTTTACACACCTATGTTTGCGAACTTTATTTATCCTTGACGGTGACATGAGAGTGAGACCAGACACTTAAACTCCATAAGATTTTTAACCCAAAAGGCTAATGTTAGAATTTTTGGATTTCAATTCAAAACTATAACGACATGCATTTCTTTTCTAGCCTAGAGACCTACCTATACATACATTATTTTTAATCAGGATTAAGTTATTTACTTATTTATTTAGTTTCTAGAAAATCAATAGACCCTTCTTTTAAGATTAGTATGCATACGTGAAACCTACCTACGTTAAAACTAAAACTGTACTCATATGACAGTATAGGATCTTTTCACTAACTGGAACACATATTTATTACTATTATTTTTGTAAGTAGGCTTCAATTGCATCCCAAAATTAAAGAATCTTTTTTCAGTGTCTGTGGAGACTGCCCCAACAATATAACCGATTGTTTGAAGCCAGGATGTGTGACGGCAGATGCTTACAAGCAGAAAATCCTAACTGTCAATCGTAGGCTTCCTGGGCCTTCGATACAGGTTGGTATTGTGTTTATGTAAGTCCAAAAACTAGAAGATTTCTCAGAACCTTTAATTGTTTCTTATTTTTTCCAACTGACCTCTAAATTACTTATTTGTTGCCAATGCTTTCAGTAAGACCATGTTACGTTGCAGGTGTGTAAAGGTGACACAGTGTTGGTGGAGGTCATCAACAACATCCCGGACAGTAACGTGACGATCCACTGGCACGGGGTGAAGCAACTCGGTGCTCCTGGCACGCCCTGGATGGACGGAGTTCCGTACATCACTCAATGTCCAATACTGTACAACCAGGCGTTTCAGTACCACTTTGTGCCAGGGGAGTCCGGGACATTCCTGTGGCACTCGTACGATGGTATCAAGTTTAAACTTTTACGATTTAGTTAATAGAATACTATAATCCTAATGTAATTTATTGATGTGCAGTTAACCAGTTAGCTGTAGTTAAAAAATATTCAGGCAGGAATTTCGTGCATCGTTAGTTAATGCACCTGTCAAAAAGAAAAAGCACAATTTATTGCGAAACGTCAAACATAGCACAACTATTTACAGATATAAAGATGTTTTTTTATAATTCTTTTCTATCAAAGTCTATAGATTATTGGGAAGTATTCTTTGTTTAAAAACAGTCAATGAACTGTTTTGTGGTTATAAAAGGTGTATAATTTTTTTGTTTAGTTGTCAGAACAATTTGATTATCTGATCCACCGAGACTACATGTTTACATTGGCTAGTAACTTTGCAGCTTATAATATAGAGGTAGGGGCTTTGACGATATCCATGCTGTAAGAAGTGAGAAATAATAATTTATATTTACAGTCATGAAACTCATTAATTATTTCATTCTATGTCTATCTAACTGATTATATGACTATTACATATTGGGTTTATACATTGGATATT
Organism: Neoaliturus tenellus; assembly: GCA_030545055.2. Lineage (NCBI taxonomy): Eukaryota > Metazoa > Arthropoda > Insecta > Hemiptera > Cicadellidae > Neoaliturus > Neoaliturus tenellus. The sequence goes on along the minus strand of CM061534.1, from coordinate 63,253,877 downwards.
TTACATGTTTGATAGAATTACAGTAATGTTTGATTGTTGTATGACTGATAAGTTTCAATATTTCAGGAGAAAAGCAGTTGCAAGGATTGGTAGGCAGCCTTATTGTACGGGAACCATACCCTTCCGACAGTTTGCGGCGTTATTATGACCATGATCTCCCATCCCACACAATTCTAGTTCAAGATTGGATCCACCAAGTGGTTGAAAGCAACTCTATAGAGACCATGCTCAGATTCCTGGTTGTACAACCAAAGCATAGTGAAATTAGAGTTCCTGTTACTTACCTTGTAAACGGTCGTGGATTGGAGCCGGTAATTTGACAAAGTAATTTTTGTTTCAACAAGATTTTATAATAGTATTTCTGTTGAACATTTTTATGTTGCGTGAACATGAAATGGCTAACATTTGATACGTTATAAGTCACACCACACCTTTCGTTTTCTAATAATGCTGTAACATTAAGAGTTATTAAATTAGAGTATCCCTGATTAAGTCAAAAAATTATGTACATTTACATTTACTAGTGTAATTTTAACTAAAGAATCCAGCTAACTAACCTTCTACCTAACGCCTCCCAATGTAATATTTTGACTTTGTTTATTTGCCTTCTTTCTCATATGGCTCACCAATCTAATCTGGCTGATCATAAATATTCCAGTATAATATTTATCTAGTATCTTATAATTTTATTTATTTTTGTTCAGACAAGTAACAGCCGAAGACCGTTTCCGTTGGCTGAGTTCTATGTCAGTCATGGATTCCGATATAGGTTTCGTTTGATTGGTGCAACTTCCCTGACTTGCCCGTTCCGCATAACAATTCAAGGTCATCGACTGTTGGTCATCTCTGCTGACATTAACCCAATCCAACCTGTAATGGTCGATTCTCTCATAATTTCATCAGGTACGTAAGTAAATAATTCTTTTTATTGATGATCTCATATAAAGTTTAATAATTTTCTTACCATTTATTTGTCTATGAATCTATTATTGTTAGAGAATATAAAAAATTAACTTTTGTAAAAACCTTGAATCATTTATCAGCTCTAACAAAGAAAAACTCCTTTAAAATTTTAACAAATACTTATAATTTGTTATACTGTACTCACTAAAACCTGATCTCTTTAATTTTCTACTTTTGAAAACTGCAACACTAGAATCATAAGTTTACAATACTTTTGCTTTTTCAATGTCAAACTATTTCTAAAAAATTTCATGTGTGTAAAAAATTTCAAAGAGTTAAATAAAAATTGTGTTACAGTTTAAAACTTAACATTAACATGTATCTGACTTTATTGACATTCCTGAACAAGTTGTTCTTACTCGTTGACACTCATCATTCATTGATTCACCGCATATCTAGCTATCATTTCATTGTAAAAATATTGAGAATGTTTAAGGATGGTAATGCTTTTGTAATCCGTCTCCAGGGGAGAGATACGACGTTGTGTTGAATGCGACCCAGCCGGTGTGCTCGTACTGGATCCTGGTGGAGGGGGTGGGGGAGTGTAGCTCGGCCCAGCAAGCTGCACTGTTGCGCTACCACGGCTGCACGCTGGACACCATCTCAGTGCCATCAGCCCAGGCTGCCAGCATCCCCAGTGCTGCCAACAGATACGTGAGTGACTCTGTTTGATGTAATAAAATTACCGGTAATAGAAATAATAAAACCATTGTCATACACTACATGAATAGACCTCTCGTAAAAAAGTTATTTTTGAAGCTGATTACGGGAGCGGTAGCTCAGTGGTAGAGCTCTGGCCTCACAAGCCAGCGGTCCCCGGTTCGATCCCGGGTGACGAAATTACACGCACAAACATAAACGGTCACCTCTAGCCAGCCTATATGTGACTTAATGCAGTGGCGGATCCAGACAGGGGGCGCGGGGGGCGCGCGCCCCCCCCCCCTCAGCCAAATAAAAATGTGTATAAATAGTATTAAAGAAATTATCTGGTATAGCACTGGTCTGTGAATCCCGACGACCCAACGTCGAGGTGCGTGTATCCTCATTATTATGCATCTTTCACTATTTTGGCGCAAAGATGCGTCCGTACGCACTCGACTCAAGGGACAGAATTTCAACTCGCAACCCCCCCCCCCCATCACTTCTCTTCACGGTCCGCGAGCGTTGTCGAGGATTTACGAACGTAACCGAGCTGCAATCTACGAAACCTTGCCGAACGATTCCGAAGTACAGTAATCCGATTGCTGAAACCGTCTTAAAAAGTACAAAAGAAATAAATACTTTAAAAATGATGCTTACAGATCAATTATATACTAATGTACCTAGTTAATTAAACTGACAGTATAATATTTTCATTAAACCGTGTGCTGAATGCAGATGCAGATGAAAACACAGCGCCACTCGCCGTTCAGGTTATCACTGTCAATCCTCGGTCATTTCATTATTCGTTTTGAGATGACATAGTCCACAGTCTAATATAAGTTATTGGGAGACAGTCGTGACACTCCATCACTTTTAGGTTGTCCGTCGGAACCATCCGCCGAGGACTCCAGTTTACGCAAGAGTGGCTTGGAGCGCTAGCGTGGATTTACTAGCGTTCATAGTGGTTGGGGTCTGAGATGACAACACATTCACAAGTGATCGCAGCTAACAGAAACACTGCTAGAAATAATGCCATATACTATAAAATACTGATAACAGTCTAAATTGTCAAATTTAATCCCAATCGAATGAATAAGACGGGAATGTTTTTCCCAATTGGTTACCGCTCACTGGAGTTACATTCTGGCCTAAGTTATAGCGAAAACGGCCGGGGACTCCAGTCACGTCGGTTCCATCCAAGGTGACTGTAGGCCAGGGCCAGGTGAGCCGCATCCCATAAGAGCAATGGTGTCACTTTCTGCGACATCCATGGATGTCGCCTACCGGCAAGTGTTAACAACCCAACAGCAAACAACAATCGTTCTCGTTTGCGTTGAGAATTTTTTGTCTCAATTATTACTAAAATAAGGAACTTCAAAGCAAAATAGGGTATAATTTATGGTTTTAGATTTACCTTGATTGATAATTTGTAATTTGGTCATTACCTAATGGTTTGTTATCAACTAATAATCCAAATTTAAAATAGAGTAATATGGTGTCGTTTAGATAAATATCGTACCCATAAGAGCAACAGACTGCTAAGAGCAACAGACTGGCAAGACTGCTTCATTCTCTTTTTCAATCAGATGTGTAATGGTAAATGTTATAACGTAACTTGACTTCCGTTTTAGTTTAGACGCTTCATATCCGGAACACAAAAAAAAGCTATTCAACTGACCTGGGAAGAAGTTATGCTTCTTCCTTTACAGACCTTGGGTTCCATCCGCTTAAAGCGCTAGTTGCACCACGGACAACATTAAACATGCAGCTACGATACGAGTGTCGTGACTGTCTCCCAATAACCTATATTAGACTGTGGAGGTGACTTCGGCCTCTGTTATTGAGGTCGCTTCTCACGGTGACTTCGATGATGTAGGGTGTATGGTAGACAACTTATTCACATTAGTGATGTCGGCTCCACAAACTTCGATCGGACATTATCGTAAATCCTCGCTGGTGTTTGGTTGTGAAGGAGTATGGCGTGCAATTCTGTTTGTTTGTAGAGTCTTGTTCCGTGGGCCACCGCCGGGGAGCGGTACATAGGATGCGTTTTTCGAGTTGGTAAATCGAACGAAGTGAGAAAAGTAGATCTTCCGTTAGAAATACCAAGCTAAAGTAGCTATTCAAAAGAAATTATTTCGTTACTTTGTCATTAAAAAGTTTCCATGTAGGCCTAACAAGTTCAAGAGAAGAGGCTAGCTACCTATACACCCCTTTTTCATATCGTAGACGTATGAAACACCTCTAAAATCCCCCTGCGCCCCCCCCCCCCTTGGAAAAATCCTGGATCCGCCCTTGACTTAATGCCGTGACCGTACCTTGTTGTCTTTAGATCACCGCACAGGCCTATTGGCCCATGGTGACGGACAGCTGAGGTTTAAAAAAAAAAAAAAAAAATACGATGGCAGGATATCTTGAGTTCCACATAATCTACAATTGAAATAAGTCAGCTTAACTAATTTTACCACTCTCTTTAACACTATATTGATTTTCATAGTTCAAGTTTTTTTGGGTTGTGATAGTGTGTTAGCAAATTTCCCTATACGCTATTATGGTAATACTCATGGTAAGACCTAATCCCGGGATCATGTTACTTTTTTGGGGGAACGAGGTTTTATGGGGTTCCAAAAGGGATAAAAATGTTTTTTGGCCTATTTGCCCTTAGCTTTTAATATTTGTCAATTTAACTTAAACCATTTAAAAGGACTTTGAAAAAACAATAGCATTTTGAATCATTAAAATAGCTTAACTGGTTATGGAGAAAATTCAAATAGAGTTTCCCATCTTATTCTTATGGGCAAATCTTTAATAACTTATATACTGCTTATTTATCTACATATCTTAATAAATTTTTATGCACCTTCATTAGGGTGGGAGTGACTAATATTTGGTCATATGCCCGCATGGCAGCAATTTTCCTTGTAAAGATTATTAATCATATATGGTAACTACATCTCAAAATTAAATTAATTCCTAACTTAACTTAAATATAAAATCTTGGACTCCCTGCCTGTGCAACAGGAAATCATGTCTACCATGTCCAGTCATTTCCTGTCCCACGATATTGATTCCTTTGCCAACTCTGCATCCGGTCAGCGACCAGGGACAGAAGACTGCAATGCCTGCATCTTTGGACAGCCGCTCGTCAAGTCCACGTGGATTGTCTAGGCCAATCAGATGATGTTATTGGAATTTGCATTGTTCTGATTGGCACGTGGACTTGACGAGCGGCTGTCCAAAGATGCAGGCATTGCAGTCTTCTGTCCCTGGTCGCTGACCGGATGCAGAGTTGGCAAAGGAATCAATATCGTGGGACAGGAAATGACTGGACATGGTAGACATGATTTCCTGTTGCACAGGCAGGGAGTCCAAGATTTTATATTTAAGTTACGGTAAGTTAAGAATTAATTTAATTTTGAGATGTAGTTACACCACAAAGGTCTTTGATGATAAAACCAAAATGTCTTTGGAAAATTTTGTATAACTTTAAATCACCTAAAGAGTATATCTATTGTAATTATAAACTCAACTCTTTTTCTGTTATTTTGTTTTTTAATAACAATATAACAACTATTGTGTAGGTATTTGTTTTTGATCCAATTTATAATTTACAGTACTTGATAAAAATTAACATTAAAATTGGAGTTTCAACTGTATTTTTCATAATTTCTATTTGTACCATTTATTTCTATCACTATCTAGACAGTATTAATGGAACTTTTCAGTTAATTATTTGCAGTTTTCTTTAATTCTTCGTTCCTCATTTTTATTCAACTAAACATTTTATTACTTTCTTTCTTTAACAGACTCTGAACCCGCCCAGCGGGGAGTGTTGCAAGAGTTCCCTCCCCCAAGGCGTCTGCGCCAGTCAGCTGAAGAGTCCTACGCCCAACCACCTGCGCCTCAGCCGTCAGCCAGACTTCAGGTTCATGGTTAACCTGGACCCTCGTGTGACTGCCTACGATGATCCACCGTTCAGCCCTTACTCCAGCTTGGCTTGTAGGTTGTAATAATCAGATCAGAACATTTTTACTAGTAAGTTCTTGAATAATGATTTTTGCGTATCAATCATTTCTCTGGTAAAAGTTAATTTACTTGTCAAATACCAGAAAAACAAGCCATATTGTTGTGCGATAGAAAGTTTGCAACACCAAGTAGTGTAACAATACCTGTCCTATAGTGTTATCAATCATAACAATTACCTATGCAGCCTACAACTTATAAATTACAAACATTTTGAATACTGATCTTGATAATCACGCCATATGTAAATAGGCTGCAAAACCACTTACAACACCCATTTTCATAGGCATGCACAGAACTTTTCAATAGGTTGTGCCAAAAATTTTTGGAATTACTGAAAGGCCATGATGTAGACTAATTGTAAAAAATATGAAGATTTAGTTTTTCTATGATTCTTTCAGTTTGGAAGCTGATATGTTACAGCAGATTTGTAACAAGCCTTTGTAGGCTTGCAGCTATCACAATACAATTTTTTAATTCACAGTAACTTATAGGTTTTTTAGTTACCAATGAACCTCCTATGACATTGAAAATATACAAAAAGTGAAAATATACATTAACTTTATACTATTAGAAAGTCACATTCCGGACCACAACCCGGGATGGTGATTATCAGCGCTGTATCTAAGTCACATTCCGGTCCACAACCCGGGATGGTGATTATCAGCGCTGTATCTAAGTCACATTCCGGACCACAACCCTGGATGGTGATTATCAGCGCTGTATCTAAGTCACATTCCGGACCACAACCCTGGATGGTGATTATCAGCACTGTATCTAAGTCACATTCCGGACCACAACCCGGGATGGTGATTATCAGCGCTGTATCTAAGTCACATTCCAGACCACAACCCTGGATGGTGATTATCAGCGCTGTATCTAAGTCACATTCCGGACCACAACCCTGGATGTTGATTATCAGCGCTGTATCTAAGTCACATTCCAGACCACAACCCTGGATGGTGATTATCAGCGCTGTATCTAAGTCACATTCCAGACCACAACCCTGGATGGTGATTATCAGCGCTGTATCTGTCACATTCCAGACCACAACCCTGGATGGTGATTATCAGCGCTGTATCTAAGTCACATTCCGGACCACAACAATGGATGGTGATTATCAGCGCTGTATCTAAGTCACATTCCAGACCACAACCCTGGATGGTGATTATCAGCGCTGTATCTAAGTCACATTCCAGACCACAACCCTGGATGGTGATTATCAGCGCTGTATCTAAGTCACATTCCGGACCACAACCCTGGATGGTGATTATCAGCGCTGTATCTAAGTCACATTCTGGACCACAACCCTGGATGGTGATTATCAGCGCTGTATCTAAGTCACATTCCAGACCACAACCCTGGATGGTGATTATCAGCGCTGTATCTAAGTCACATTCCAGACCACAACCCTGGATGGTGATTATCAGCGCTGTATCTAAGTCACATTCCGGACCACAACCCTGGATGGTGATTATCAGCGCTGTATCTAAGTCACATTCCGGACCACAACCCTGGATGGTGATTATCAGCGCTGTATCTAAGTCACATTCCAGACCACAACCCTGGATGGTGATTATTAGCGCTGTATCGAAGTCACATTCCAGACCACAACCCTGGATGGTGATTATCAGCGCTGTATCTAAGTCACATTCCAGACCACAACCCTGGATGGTGATTATCAGCGCTGTATCTAAGTCACATTCCGGACCACAACCCTGGATGGTGATTATCAGCGCTGTATCTAAGTCACATTCCAGTCCACAACCCGGGATGGTGATTATCAGCGCTGTATCTAAGTCACATTCCGGACCACAACCCTAGATGGTGATTATCAGCGCTGTATCTAAGTCACATTCCGGACCACAACCCTGGATGGTGATTATCAGCGCTGTATCTAAGTCACATTCCGGACCACAACCCGGGATGGTGATTATCAGCGCTGTATCTAAGTCACATTCGGGACCACAACCCTGGATGGTGATTATCAGCGCTGTATCTAAGTCACATTCCAGACCACAACCCTGGATGGTGATTATCAGCGCTGTATCTAAGTCACATTCCGGACCACAACCCTGGATGTTGATTATCAGCGCTGTATCTAAGTCACATTCCAGACCACAACCCTGGATGGTGATTATCAGCGCTGTATCTAAGTCACATTCCAGACCACAACCCTGGATGGTGATTATCAGCGCTGTATCTAAGTCACATTCCAGACCACAACCCTGGATGGTGATTATCAGCGCTGTATCTAAGTCACATTCCGGACCACAACAATGGATGGTGATTATCAGCGCTGTATCTAAGTCACATTCCAGACCACAACCCTGGATGGTGATTATCAGCGCTGTATCTAAGTCACATTCTGGACCACAACCCTGGATGGTGATTATCAGCGCTGTATCTAAGTCACATTCCAGACCACAACCCTGGATGGTGATTATCAGCGCTGTATCTAAGTCACATTCCGGACCACAACAATGGATGGTGATTATCAGCGCTGTATCTAAGTCACATTCCGGACCACAACCCTGGATGGTGATTATCAGCGCTGTATCTAAGTCACATTCTGGACCACAACCCTGGATGGTTATTATCAGCGCTGTATCTAAGTCACATTCCAGACCACAACCCTGGATGGTGATTATCAGCGCTGTATCTAAGTCACATTCCAGACCACAACCCTGGATGGTGATTATCAGCGCTGTATCTAAGTCACATTCCGGACCACAACCCTGGATGGTGATTATCAGCGCTGTATCTAAGTCACATTCCAGACCACAACCCTGGATGGTGATTATCAGCGCTGTATCTAAGTCACATTCCAGACCACAACCCTGGATGGTGATTACCAGCGCTGTATCGAAGTCACATTCCAGACCACAACCCTGGATGGTGATTATCAGCGCTGTATCTAAGTCACATTCCGGACCACAACCCTGGATGGTGATTATCAGCGCTGTATCTAAGTCACATTCCAGACCACAACCCTGGATGGTGATTATCAGCGCTGTATCTAAGTCACATTCCGGACCACAACCCTGGATGGTGATTATCAGCGCTGTATCTAAGTCACATTCCGGACCACAACCCTGGATGGTGATTATCAGCGCTGTATCTAAGTCACATTCCAGACCACAACCCTGGATGGTGATTATTAGCGCTGTATCGAAGTCACATTCCAGACCACAACCCTGGATGGTGATTATCAGCGCTGTATCTAAGTCACATTCCAGACCACAACCCTGGATGGTGATTATCAGCGCTGTATCTAAGTCACATTCCGGACCACAACCCTGGATGGTGATTATCAGCGCTGTATCTAAGTCACATTCCAGTCCACAACCCGGGATGGTGATTATCAGCGCTGTATCTAAGTCACATTCCGGACCACAACCCTAGATGGTGATTATCAGCGCTGTATCTAAGTCACATTCCGGACCACAACCCTGGATGGTGATTATCAGCGCTGTATCTAAGTCACATTCCGGACCACAACCCGGGATGGTGATTATCAGCGCTGTATCTAAGTCACATTCGGGACCACAACCCTGGATGGTGATTATCAGCGCTGTATCTAAGTCACATTCCAGACCACAACCCTGGATGGTGATTATCAGCGCTGTATCTAAGTCACATTCCGGACCACAACCCTGGATGTTGATTATCAGCGCTGTATCTAAGTCACATTCCAGACCACAACCCTGGATGATGATTATCAGCGCTGTATCTAAGTCACATTCCAGACCACAACCCTGGATGGTGATTATCAGCGCTGTATCTAAGTCACATTCCAGACCACAACCCTGGATGGTGATTATCAGCGCTGTATCTAAGTCACATTCCGGACCACAACAATGGATGGTGATTATCAGCGCTGTATCTAAGTCACATTCCAGACCACAACCCTGGATGGTGATTATCAGCGCTGTATCTAAGTCACATTCTGGACCACAACCCTGGATGGTGATTATCAGCGCTGTATCTAAGTCACATTCCGGACCACAACCCTGGATGGTGATTATCAGCGCTGTATCTAAGTCACATTCTGGACCACAACCCTGGATGGTGATTATCAGCGCTGTATCTAAGTCACATTCCAGACCACAACCCTGGATGGTGATTATCAGCGCTATATCTAAGTCACATTCCAGACCACAACCCTGGATGGTGATTATCAGCGCTGTATCTAAGTCACATTCTGGACCACAACCCTGGATGGTGATTATCAGCGCTGTATCTAAGTCACATTCCAGACCACAACCCTGGATGGTGATTATCAGCGCTGTATCTAAGTCACATTCCAGACCACAACCCTGGATGGTGATTACCAGCGCTGTATCGAAGTCACATTCCAGACCACAACCCTGGATGGTGATTATCAGCGCTGTATCTAAGTCACATTCCGGACCACAACCCTGGATGGTGATTATCAGCGCTGTATCTAAGTCACATTCCAGACCACAACCCTGGATGGTGATTATCAGCGCTGTATCTAAGTCACATTCCAGTCCACAACCTGGGATGGTGATTATCAGCGCTGTATCTAAGTCACATTCCGGACCACAACCCTGGATGGTGATTATCAGCGCTGTATCTAAGTCACATTCCGGACCACAACCCTGGATGGTGATTATCAGCGCTGTATCTAAGTCACATTCCGGACCACAACCCGGGATGGTGATTATCAGCGCTGTATCTAAGTCACATTCGGGACCACAACCCTGGATGGTGATTATCAGCGCTGTATCTAAGTCACATTCCGGACCACAACCCGGGATGGTGATTATCAGCGCTGTATCTAAGTCACATTCCGGACCACAACCCTGGATGGTGATTATCAGCGCTGTATCTAAGTCACATTCCGGACCACAACCCGGGATGGTGATGATCAGCGCTGTATCTAAGTCACATTCCGGACCACAACCCTGGATGGTGATTATCAGCGCTGTATCTAAGTCACATTCCGGACCACAACCCTGGATGGTGATTATCAGCGCTGTATCTAAGTCACATTCCGGTCCACAACCCGGGATGGTGATTATCAGCGCTGTATCTAAGTCACATTATTGGACCACAACCCTGGATGGTGATTATCAGCGCTGTATCAAAGTCACATTCCGGACCACAACCCGGGATTGTGATTATCAGCGCTGTATCTAAGTCACATTCCAGACCACAACCCTGGATGGTGATTACCAGCGCTGTATCTAAGTAGTATCCAACTCTAACAACTAACCCCATTCAAAAGTAATGAGCGGTTGAAAGACGGAATTTAATTTTCTCCATGGAAAACATTCCCTCCCATCCTTAAAAATCCCCGTAAGCATTGATTATCGTGATACAGTACTGTACTGCACTGTACTGTACTGTAGTACAGTACTGCTTGCCATTGCAAGCGCTTTTTACATCTCCTACCTCAAAACAAGAATATGCATTAATGAAAAAACTAAAGAATGGCATAAATTGAAATGAGACAGGTTTAAACAATGTTCAGTGATTGTGGTTTGGTTTGATTCTTGGTAGAGGGAGGGCCGGGATAAATTAAGGGAATTAAATCCACAATTCAACCGCACTTTAATTTGAATGGACTTTTTAGTAAGCCTTTAAATTAACCGCACTATTACCATTACAAACAATAAAACTATGATTAATGACCAAGTAATAACACTGGCTGATAGTATAGTTCATAACGTTCATCTTAAGTATTGGGAATGCATCTGCCCTATACCCCATCAGATTCCGAAAATCTCAAAGCCCATTATTAATATTTACTTTGTACTTAGATTTTTTTAAATTATATAAAGAAAAATTTAAAAAGGTATGTAATTTGGTCTAAAACATGTGAACTGTAAAATTTTGCCATTCATTGACTTCATTTCTATTGTTATTTTTCAGTGACAACTGAAATGCCCAACAGCACAACTGTAGTGCTTGTGCCTCTGAATGCTGTTTTTGAAATTTTAACAGTTAACACAAGTAAGGGTCACTTAGTGTAAATATACATAGATAGTTTAATTGTAATAGTATTTTTTATTGTTTTTTTTATGTAACAACCACAATAGGCTTTAACACTTACCCATTGTGCCCTTTGTGTAAGCCTATCCAAGCCCGTCCCTAGGATCGGTGGCGCCCGGGGGCAAAATAGCTGCGATACCCCCCTTCGTTAATATTTGTTCGTGTACCTAACCTTTTCGTTCTGCTCCTACTATCAAAACCTACTCTCCCCCTATGAGTAGGTATACAATTATAATTATGAACTTTATACCTTTAATTTGAGGATTGTAAAAAAAAGAAAAAAATTAGGACATTTTTGGAATTTTTAATAGGGCCATGCCCTGGGAGCGGAATTATCTGCAATCACTGAAAACAGCGCTGAATTAAATTTGATAAAATACTAAATTCTTTACTTTTAAAAAATATTTAGAAAATAATATATGTATTGGCTTTTGTCATGATCATTTATAAATAAAAATGTCTTTCTTAGTAAAAGATTATCTATATGAAATCTTGTTTATGTTCTAAGACTATTTGTTAAGCTATTATTAGGTGGATAGGCGATCAAAGCCATCGCGTTGAGCTGCTGGCATCGTAGATGAGAACACCAGTAAAAGGACACTCCTTTTGCCAATGTATTTTTTTTATAGCTTTATTTTTTAAATCCATATTTCAATGTTTCTTCCTTTTCTAGAGTAACCAATTTTCAACTATACTTTACAAAAAATATGCGTGATTTAGTTTACTTTCATCCGTAGCACTCATCTCTGCCAATCGTGGGAACTCATCTTCGCTGTTCACAAGAGCCCATTTCCATCGTTAGCGGGCCCCCTTTTTAATCGATGGAGGGCGCCCATCTTTAGAGAGCGCTCGTCTCCGCCAAACGCGGGTGCTCTTCTCTACCCTTGATGGGCACTCGTCTCTGCCGACTGCTGGTGCTCAACATCACCTATATATTGATAAAAAACCCTTAAGGCACCCCCTGAGCCGCAGCACCAGAGGTAATTTGACCCGGTTGCTCACCTGCTAGGGACGGCCTTGTTCCTATCCAATTACTAGTTTTGCACATATAAAAAAATTGCAATGTTGTCCAGCCACACTGCTATAGACTGACTATAGCTGACTGATTTTGAAATTGAATCAGATTATCTATTCTTACATCTAAAAGCACAACATAGTGCTGTATATGTGAATGTTGACTGCTTCATGTGCACTGTGTTGAACTGTGTAGGGCTCTCCGATTTCCTGTTCTGGGATAAACTACACTTTCACTGTCAGTGTGTTTGTGTGTGATTAAAAACACACAAAAAGGAAAGTACACAAAAATCAAAGTGTACTTAACCAATGACAAATCAGTAAAATAATAAAACAAAACTTTCTCCTCCCTCCATATTATTATAAAAGATCAAGTTTTTTTACTGATCCATAATGATTAACTTGCTAGCTTTCAAAACTTATCATTATTTCGACTCACAAAAACAATGATTTCTGTTATAGGAAACTTGAACATGAGTTTGTCTTGTCACATACATGGTCACGATTTCTACATTCTGGAGCAAGGTAGACTACCTGAAGCTTCCTTATCACAAGGCCTGCATGAGCTTCAGCATCGCCTGGCTGATAAGGGTTTCGTAAGCAGAATCATGCCTTCCAAGGACACAGTGGCTGTCCCTGACTATGGATATACTGTTGTTAGAGTACTTGCTGATAACCCAGGTATGCCGAAATTTTTGTTTGAAATCGCTAGTGTCTGTATTTGTACACTATGAATATCCCAGGCTAAAAGTTGGACTAAGTTCTTATTTCAGTTAATGTGTCTGTGATGTCGTTTTATAACAAGGTAAAATGTTGATTATAGTTAGAAAGTTCCAAATATCAGATATCTCTTCTCTCAAATTAGACAAGTTGTACTCAATAATCAAATTTAATGAAGGTAAGTAGATACGAAAAGGTCTACAGTTTTGTTTGTACAGTTTAGCTTGCAACCTATGTTTCTCAGATGTACATCATTTGGCCTTCATAATTTTTTAGTCTAATTATAAATATATTCAAAACATGGTGGATACAGCAATAGAATCACTCTTTTTTGTGGGCCGATCTTGTTTTTATACCTTAGAATTGGGTGAGTTTTTCCCTTGAAGCTAGGGTAGTAATACAATTTTCAATGAAGGTTTGTTTGATACAGTAAATTATTTGAAAATCTTAATATTTTTATCAGTAATCGATTTGAAAACCTTAATATTTTTATCAGTAATCGATAACTACTGTTGGAATAACGTTCCCACAAATTTCCTTTTAACACATTGCCAGTTGGAGCTGTTGTCCACCAGACATCAGAATCAACAGTAAAATCACTGTAAACAATAGTAATTAATTGCGAGTGTATACCTAAGGGACCTCTAGCTTTTTTCTTCCAGACCCTCTTTCTCTTGTCCTTAAGGCTTATCCTTTTCACTTTTGAGTGTCAGGATTGTGTGATGTTAGACTGTGATACTATAACAACAAACCTTCCCAACATCTTTTGTTTACTTATTGGTAAAAGAGTGTGTTAATTGGTGATGGGCTTCTCTAGGATGAAGATATTGGGTACTGGTAGACAACTTTCATTGGTGTAATATTTTTAAAATTAAGTTTTTTTAAGATATACAAGTTGTTATGCCATTGGAACTGCGCTGTTGTCATTTCTCTTGTTGTAGTGTGAACAAGCAAGCATTAAATCGTATTTGCTATAATAATTGTTTGTTATTTTTTACAAAAATATTGTGTTTTACTACACAGAAAGTGCGTCAAGTTTTTATTACGACATTGTACATAAATTAGTTAACTTTTCAAATTGAACTCAATATGTTAACTATGGCATATTCCCAAATCTGGCCCTGTTAGTGTTTCAATACTTTTGGTATTCTTTATCTAGCTTATTAGAGATCTACTGATCTTTCACTTTAGTAATGTCAAAAAATGTTGTAAGCGTTAGACTGTTGTTATTGTAAATTATTTTAAGTTTTTATTTGAACAAATCTTTGTAAACCATCTTTATTTATTAATTGAACTTTTCAGGTTTCTGGCTATTGAGGTGCAATACAGATCCTGCAATATCTGCCATCATTCAAGTCGGACATTTGTTTGATATGCCTCCTCTACCATCTGAATTTCCAACTTGTCACGGGTTTAATCCTAACTCTAAGGATTTCCTAACTATGTGATATCTGACCTATGCTTTGGTTTAGTGTCTATTTATTTCTGTCTTTATTTAATAAACTATTTTATAAAATTTATTTTAATATTTTACCCAAATCATCGAGTCTACATTACAGACAAGTGTAAAAGAGGAGATTAGGAATCCCCCTGTGTGATGTTATTTTAGAAGGACCATTTTTATACAGTCACTTCATTCTTTATTTAAAATACAGAACATTTGGTTTTAGCTATAAAAAAAGAAATTGAAAGCTGCTCTTCCTCCCCTAAAAGCCAAAAGATATTGGTTTACCTGTGATATAGTTTTTATTTTTAACTGTGTGAAAATACTACACTGTGCATATACCACTTTTATTATAATTATACATCCTACAATAAGGTCCAAGTGTCTGCAAGACTGAGCTATGTAGAGTCAATATTAAAGTAATGTATCATTTATACACCATAACTATCACTATATTGAGACAGGGACCTCACATAGTGGGTATTTTAACCTGAATATGAATGAGAGATGAGTGTAGGATGATTGTGGCGCAATCTTGTAGTCTTGTTACTGACTAAGGCCGACATTCTCCTTAGACAGGACTGTTAATTAATAGCCCAACAGCCAATGGTATCTAGGGACCTACAGTTTAACGTGGGATCCGAACCATAATTTCAACCTCCAATTTACGAATTGGTCTAATTATGAGGATGGTCCTTATGGATGAACTAATGTTCACTAGTGCGGACGTTAATCCCCACCAAGGAACATCGCATACACAAGGCATCGCTTATAACTACAGTATCCACAATTCGTGACCTCCAAGTAGCTGGATTACAGGACGTCGCCACCGTCCCAGTCACTCCCCCATGATCCTCAGTAACACAACTATCTCGAAACAAGCCATATTTTCTAATCCCCGTGAATTGTCCATAACCTCAATGTTAATAATACCAATACCTCTATAGGTTGAATGGTATTTATATAAAGACCTTGCTAACACGTAGTTTGTCGATGAAAATGGCGCATAATCAACCTCTGCCTCTATATAGCTCGAATTCACTCTTGGTGACACGATTCTTTCAATAAATGAACTTTGTAACACATATCTAACATCAAATACCTCTGAAGCATACCTGCTGTCAAAATTAATGTTATTGATTTTATCTACCTTGTGTTTGGTAAAGCTTCTACGCTACTATGTAAAGTGCAGTGATAAATTTACGTATCAGTGTACTGGTATTTAATAGAGATCACAGCTAGAAACATATCTGAAAAACGGAAACTTGTGCTGTTTACTGTTGAATTTTAGCTCAAATAAGTACCTAAGAACAATAGAAGATAACCCTATGAAAATGAAAAGTGAAATAGCCAAGAAGTTTAACATTGCACAAACTGCAAGTGATGAAGTTTTATTTAAATTTTACTTGCTGTACAACCTGTACACTCTTAGTAGATTTTTTTGTGCTTTTGTTGCTTTCTAAAAAGCGCGTTCGATAAAGCACGTAGTGCATGCTGCGTAGCATTATTTTTTTCTGAGAAATCCACCAGATTTCGACTTGCATGCAGTAGTGCATGAAACGTCTGGATTGCGCTACTTTGTGCAATTTTTCCTGTGACGTACTTACCACGATTAATATGGACTAGTAAATATATATAAAAAGGAATTATCCATTATAATTTTAATAATTTATTATTTAACAAGAATTCACCATTTAAAAAACTTATATGAATTAAATAATAATATTTTTACTGTGCATTATAAATACTAGAAGTACTCTATGATGTCTTATTCAAGAATAAAAGAATAGAGTTATTTCCATATCCTAATGATTGTTATTATTGTTACACTTTGGCTGACAAAGTTGAAATTGCTTAAAAGTAACCCTGAGAATTAATTAGAATAAAGTAATAAAAAGTAGATGTGGTCACACTAATTACCCCAAGTGGAATCTCAAGAGGAACAGTCAGTAAACTTCTAGTGAATTGCTTAGTTAATCCAAAAGTATAAATCATACTAGATTTGTAAAAGTAGCAATTGATTAGTCAAGATGTTTTATATCTACTTAATTAAACCGAAATCACAAGCAACAAGAACAAGTAGTAAATAATAAATATTATTGTCTTTATATTTATAAAATATTGTAAACTTTATAGCTATTTCAGTCATTCATGTAGATTATCGAGGTTTTTTTGTACGTTTCCCCATGTTTGATAACAATACCTGCATGCCATATTAATACTATACCAGGAAAAAACACAGCGTCGCCCATTTGTAAAAACGTTTGCTACAAGTATAAAAGAACATACTGTATAATATGGTCATTGCAGAGGCATGCTTCAAAAGCTAGATTGAACAGTATGTGATAAATGCATGATGCCACATAAGTTGATAAGAAAGTTTTATAAAAATCTACAAAGTGTGGACACGGTGATAGAGAGAGTTATAACAAAATTATTTGTAACGTCAATAGCACGAATCATCAGTTAAATAATCTTGATAGCACGACAATCAATTAGATGTGCCTTACACTTTGATATGAAAACTATTTTGTAGATCCTCTTGTGAATCGTCTTATTTAGGTTCTACTGTACAAGAAATTTAATTCTATCAAAATAAATTTATTCGCATGGGAACCTGTCAACAAATATTCTGTGTTGGTCTGATAAATCTCTCATATTTGGCTCTTATATTTGTGTTTTGTAAAATCATACAACATAAATGGTTTGAAAAAATTTAAAAAAAATCTGTCTTCTGTCTCCTAATATTTTTTCCATTGACTGCCACCCATAAGAGGGGCTATAGGGTCTGTCCTAGTGGAGGTTGCTTAAACTACCTGATTACATTTCACATCGTTAAGAAGCATACTGAGGGCGAGAAACAATATCTAGTATTCAGTATAAAACACTGTGGATAAAAAACACTGCTGCAATTCAGCACTTGTGAGACCCAAGACTCAGGTAGATGATGGTGAGGAAGGAGATTTGGCCACGTAAAGTAGGGGCCTTTTAATGAATACATGCTATTCATTGGATACGTTCATAGTCTGTGCGCCCAGCAGTTTCAGCTGCTGCGGACGGAGGGTCGTCAGTGGTAGGGGTCTCGCAGGTCAAAAATTCTGTTTGCAGTCTTTCACTTTCTACCATTTTTTGTGTTTATTTTAAGTCCGATAAAAGTGGAAATAATTTTAAATTAGAGATAGAGACTTGGGCTATTTGACCTACTTTTGATTTTTTTATATTTTAAATTACTTTGGAGCTGTAATGGATCAAAGTTGATCGAACTTTGATCCTTTATAGCTTAATATGGATTAAAAAAAGCCAAAGTCAACCTAAACAATCAGCACAGCATTATTATCACCGACAATAATGCAGTCAGTGATATTTTACTTTATTTGAGTACTATCTTTCATTAAAAACCCCTCACACTTTTACCGGACTTTAAATAAAGGAGCAAAATTGATGTTGATGAAGCATTGCATGATGTTCTGAAAGCGGCCCTTTAGGCCCCTCTTGTGGTTTAATTGAACAACTTCATAGATGGTAAATACGGTAGGTAAAAAATATTATTACACACAACAATCGGTTTGGAACACATGCAAGATAGGAGCGTGATACAGTTTACCTTCAACATGAATTGATAAAAATAATATCACTTTCCTCCAGCCTCCTCCCTGGCAACATGGTCTATTATCTAGTCAGGTAAGAAAGTCTTATAAATATTTGTCAACAGCTATATATAATTTTTTGAACTATTTTAGTTTATAGCTCAATTTTTTATGAAAAAATTAATATAGTTATTTCTTTATAGATGAAATAAAATCATCTGTAGTAAAATTGTCCTCAAGTTCAAGATAAATCAGAATATTTACATAATCTAATTTTTTATGTTATAAATTGGTTTGAAATAAATTGGTATAGCATTAAGAAATGTTATAACAAGTTTGTGATACTGTATAGAATATGTTGATCGCAACTGTTGATATGTTGTTTCTTCAGTTTAGTTATCCCATTTATCCATAATACTTAGTAATTAAAATTAAAATTTCTTATGAGAAATGCGCAAAATACTTGTAGCATCCATAACCCAGTGCAATAGAGTGTTCCAGGACTCCCATCATATATTATGGTACTAACGGTATTGTCTCTGAGTCAAAAATAACCCAAAACATAATATTAAAAAATGGTTCAAACCCCCATACTTACCTTTGCACCTGTCATGTTTTTCCACTTTTTGTTTGACAATTTCTTTTTAGTACCTACTTTAGTTAAAATTTTTTATGTAGAGTTTTGATTGAAGATCAACCTTTAGGCTTTATAAGAAGTTAATTAATTACAATGAAAATTTTCAAAACTAACAGTGTGTTGCACATACCTTCTGTCAAACAGTACAAACATTGTACTGTTCAGTGTTCTCACTTCTTTTATTACTCTGTTCCATTGTTACTTGAGCTGCTGGCCAGAAGGTACAGTATGTGCATGATTTTAGATAGTAAATATTCCGAGGCTAACCTCCAACATTGGATTTCAATATTTTCAAAATGTCAATCGTTCGCTATAGTGTAGGGCCTATGTGTGTGTGTCTGTTCTGTAGCAGACACATTTTTTCACTTCAAATTTGGCACAAACCTTTTTATTTTTGAAGGCTAAAAAGTTGAGAAACCCTAATCGCCTGTGTTGTGCTTGTTATGTAAAATTTTGGGTTTACAGAGTAGGATCTTGATAAGACTGAAAATGTCCCTGTTGTGAAATTTACCCTCTTAGTACTAAAACATAATAACAAATACAGTAATGAAATTAGCTGTACTTTGACTTTTAAATAACTGAACTCATTCACTCAACTTTTTATAATTTTTTTTGCATTTAGGGCTACATTGATGAAAAGTCTTAAACATTAGTCTCCTATAATTAACTTTAAAAGAAATCCAAGTGCTTAAGAAAATCTAAGATTTAAAATTTGGAAATTAGCTTAAAGAAGTCAGTATGCTGCGTGCAGAACTAAACACTTTTGTATGTTTAAAGTTCTAAAAGGATTTTTATGGCACAAGCAAATTTTTTTGCATAAAACCCAAAGAATCTTGTAAATTAAAATGTCTTGCTGGACACTGATCACATTGCTGTATAATTTACCATTTTAATATGAAAAGATTGTTCTATTTATTTCAAAGATAGAAAATTAGATTAAGCTGGGAAAGTTGAATTTGTATTGGCATGTTATTGAACAATCAGGAGTTGCCATCATCTCGTGATCATCGAGAGATGCTATCACCAATGCAAATAAGCACCAACTTCAACCATGTGCAAACTTCATTTCAAGGCCTCTATTGCATATCTTTACAACAGATGTTGATAATTAGTCTGAACAATGTTTGGAGAATTGCAAATGAAAGTTTAATGAGTTGTGAGCTTGAGTTAAATTTCACTACCAAACTAATGCCAGCTAACTAGCATTCGTCATCTTAAAATGTATCTATTTTCCTTTATAGTTTTAATATTTCTCTAACTTTGATCATTGTGCCTAAAAAGCCAAGGTATATAGATGGTGTTCGTTTCTATACTCTAGCGTGCATTATACAGGGAGACTTTTGGGAACTGGACGAATTTGAAGAGTTGCTGTACCGTTATTGCACGAGTTAGGGGGATCTCGGCTAAGTTTCGGTCCTGGGTGTGTCTTGCCATTTGAGTTGAAATGTATAACTCGTCAATATAGTGTCTTGTTTTTTTATTTATTATTTTTTTTTTACAACACTTTCCTAAGTTAAAAATTGTAAAGAGCAAAGCGTGATGTTTATTAAAAATTTAAAGGTCGGTCAATATGACACTTCCAAGCCGAAAAAATTGTTAAGCTGAGTTTCACAAATTCAGAACAGGAACAGGAAAAAAAACTGTCCTGTAAGAATAGTAAAAACAAGCTTAAGCTCTTGTGCTTGTTTCCATGCAGTTCGAGTGCTTCTGATTGCAGCAGTTTTTACTGTGGGCATTTTTAGAGTGTTTTTACTGTTGACAGTTACTGGATCGTTTAGCTTTCTACTTTGTTTCAGTTCTTGTTGTTCCAAAAGTGTCAATTTCAGCTTAACAATTTGTTTGTGATAGAAAGTGTGTAGTTTTGACTGATCTCTAAATTTTGATTGGAGATATGCTTTGCTGTGATAGTAAATTTAAATTTTTAACCAGTGTTGAATGAAAAAAATGCTATTTTTACTAGTCATACATTGAGACCAAAATGGAAAGACATACTCAAAACAAGAACATAACCCATATCTCTCTAACTCGTGCAAAAACTGTTTCAAATTAATCTGACTCCTACAAGTCACCCTGTTTGATCTGAATACTACAAATCGTGTGTGCTGTAATTTTTTATTTTAATGTTGACTGGAATGAAATGTTTACTGCTATCAAGATTATCTTCAATGACGCTGAAAGAAATTTAGGGACAGTTAGTTTTATGAACTCAAGATTCTATATATCACACTCGATAAATACAGTGAATTTTCAATAGTTCAAACTCCTCGCTGAATTGAAATCTGTCTGTTCCGTTGGATGAATTAGCTGAACCAGTTTAAAATTTCAAATTATATAAACTGCTGCTGATAAACATTTGTTAAGTTTCCAATAATTTCTTATCCCAAACTGAGTAAATCAACAAAATAATTTACTTATGTTATGAAATCATTTTAAATTATGATACAGAATAGACACAGGAATTAAGTTTGTTCTATTGATAAGCCAACAAAACATTAATTTTCCATTATAATGAATGCAAAAATATGTTATTTTATTATTCATGTTGTTAAGCCTCCGAAGCTGATAAAGACAATTATAAATAGGTGACGTACCTCCGTCTTCAGCTTCAATAAATATTTATTGAAGCTGAAGACGGAGGTACGTACCGGTCTTTATAATTGAGGTTATTTTAGTACAAAAGCACAATAAAAAGTTGTATTTTGTCTGATCCTTACTAACTTGGTGTCATTAGTTAGATAACTTACTTGTCAACTTTTTCTTCTGTAAAAATTTGATAAAATTTACTGATTTTGAACGCTAAATTCATTCAAAAAAATCAGTTGTAAATTTAAACAAATGTACATTTTTCATGAATTTACAGTCAGACCATAATGGTACTTATTTAGTCAAAGTTGTTAATTTTTATGACAAATTGTCCTTTGAAAAAATAATACACGTATGTTATCCTTGTGTATTTTGATTTGTCACTTGAACAAAATAGTCCAAGTGCCAGCGACGATCTGACCTTCGTCATTTTATAAAAGCTGAAAGTTTGCCTGTTTGTAACCCTAATTGAGATATAAACGATCCTCTAATACGAAATTTGGATAATGGTTACTTTCAGAGTTATGAGGTGTGAAAGGTGTGAAAATTGCACAAAAATTTCGTCATAGTATAAAAGCTCAAATTTATAAATGTTACTCGGGCACTCTCAAAAGATGTATTCCTGGCTGTCAGATACTTTGTGTGGTTGCAAACAGTAGTGTTACATTAAATCTATAAATAATTAATTAAAGAACACATTATTGTAAGATCACAAACATTAACTGTATTTATTTTTCAAAACTCCTAATAACAAAAGGTTGGCATAAACATGTGATATTTATAAACATCTGATTACACCACATCCCCCTTTCTTTACATAATTAAAAAGAGGTATAGCCTATTTAACAGCTGTATCTTGCTGGTGGTCGCCGTTCTCTAGACGATCTTTTAAAGACGTTTCCGTTTGATGGAATGTTCTTTGCATCTTGAACGGTCGATTCCTGTGGTAGATGTGGCGGATTTTCTTTTTGCAATGGCATCAGGTGCCATCGGTTTCTCCTTATCTCTGAACCGTTCGTCAGAGTAACTATGTAGGAACGTGGATAATCCGCCCTGGCTTTAATCGTGCCCCTGGTTCGTACATCTCTGACCCAGACTTTTTCCCCAATGGCAAGGGTAGACAACTCTTTTACGCCTTTACGTCCGTCAAAGTTTCTCTTGTCACGAGCCTTTATTTCATTATCCCGCTTGCGGAATGACTTGATTTCATCTTTTTCTACCATTTTGAAGTCATTGAGAGAAGGCAGAGTCGTTCTCAACTTGCGACCATATTTATAATAATTCTGCAGGTGATAATCCAGATTCTAACTTAGTTGTTCGGTAAGCCAATAAGCCAAGATTAGGGTCAGGGCACTTAAGCAGAATTCTTTTGGCAATAGCTACAGCATTTTCGGCTTCTCCATTAGACTGCGGAAAGTAGGGGCTGCTTGTAGTTGTTCTAAACCCATACTCTAGAGAGAATTTCTTGAATTCCTCGGACGTGAACTGTGTTCCCCCATCTGTCCGCATTTCTATTGGGATACCATGCCTAGCGAATATGTTCTTTAGCTTTCCAATTACTGAACCAGAAGTTAGTGAATTAATTTGAACTAGTTCCAAAAACCGAGAGTAATAATCCTGAATAACCAAGTACCAGTTCTGGTTACATTTAAAAAGATCGGCTCCAAGGTAAGTCCAAGGTTCTTGAGGCAATTCAGTCGTCAATAGAGGTTCCTTTCGTTGTTGTCTGTGCTCAATGCACACAACACAATTTTCCACAGTGGCTCCAATATCAGTAGAACATCCAGGCCACCAAACAGATTCTTGGGCCCGTCTTCTACACTTGACAATCCCCAGATGACCTTCATGAAGTTTTCCAAGAATTTCCTTCCTCATGCTTTTTGGGATGAACATTCTTCTGCCCTTGACTATTAATCCGTTTTCCATCACTAATTCATTTCGATATTTCCAGAAAACCGAGTTTCTCCTCCATTTGTTTTCCTTTATACACATAGCTAGTTCTCGTCCTTCCGGATCCTGCTCTTGAGCCTTTTTTATCTCCGTAAGCCTGTTGTCTGAACATGGCAACGCTTCAGCAATACTTCTAATGAAAAGATCCTCCTCTACATCAGATATAGTTTCTTTGTTAATTGTTGAAGTTTCAGGGCTTCTAGATAAACAATCCGCTGTGCAATTTTCTTTTCCAGCAATGTAAATCACATCATAGTCAAAGATTTGCATTCTCAACCGAAATCGCTGGAGTCTAGCAGATAAATCAGAAATAGGCTTGGATCCCATTATTTCAACTAGGGGCTTGTGATCAGTGTACAGTTGAAATCGTTTCCCTAGCACATAACTTGAAAATTTCTCGCACGCCCAAGTTAATGCTAATGCTTCTTTTTCAATTGAAGCATATCTTGACTCCGTCTCTGTGATTGTTCTTGAAGCGAAGGCTAATGAACGCCAGATGTCATCCTGGCCACGTTGCTCAATAACAGCCCCTAAGCCGTAAGACGATGAATCTGCAGTGATCCTCGTGTCCGCATCACGATTATAGTTGGTTAAAACCTTGCCCTTGACAATAACTTCCTTCAAATTTCTAAATGCTTTTTGCTGAGGTTCATCCCAAGCCCATTCTGTGTTTTTCTGGAGAAGACTTCGTAACGGTGCTGTTAACTCAGCTAAGTTGGGAATGAATTTCATTAGTTGGTTTACCATTCCCAAAAACTGCCGAACTTCAGAAACGTTTTCAGGACATTTCATCGACTGTATGGCTTTAATTTTATTTGGATCCACACTTACTCCATGTTCTGATATCACATGACCTAAGAAAACTACGCTTTTTGTTCCAAAGTGACACTTCTCTTTATTCAGAGTTATTCCGTTTTCCTCTAGCCGTTTGATAACTATTTCCACTCTTTGGTCGTGTTCTTCTTCGGTCTTCCCCATTATTAAAATATCATCTGCCTGATTGACAACTCCCTGAATATCAGATAATATTTGAGACAGTCGAAATTGAAAGACTTCAGGTCCAGAACAGATTCCAAAGGGTAACCTCTTAAAGTAGTACCTTCCGAAAGGTGTGATGAAGGTTGTAAGCTTGTAAGAATCACAGTGAAGGGGGATTTGCCAAAATCCATTTGCTGCGTCAAGTTTGCTGAAAAATGTACCTCCTTCCAACTTCGCTAATGATTCATCAACTGAAGGAAGCTGCAAAAACTCTCTCTTCACGTATTGATTTAATTTTGTGTAATCCACACATAATCTTATTCTACCCCCCTTTCTAGGAACCACTACAATAGGTGAGCACCATTCGGTTGGCTCGGAAATTGGTGCAATCACCCCCTCACCAACCATTCGCTCCAATTCAGCTTTTACCTGCTTATGTAAAGAGACCGCCACCCGTCTCGGTGACATAACAGCATAAGGCCTTGCATTATCATGCAATGTAATTTTATACGGCTGTTCCATTTTACCCATGCCGTTAAAAGCTTTTGGATGTTGCCTTTGTAATGCTTCAACATCCACAAGATTGACATTGAACTTTAAGAGCTCTAACTTGAGAAGAGCGTTCCTGCTCAACAAAGGTGTGTTTTGGGTCGGCAAAACATAAATTTCTTCATATAACTGTTTTTCCTTGTACTGAATTGTTGTTTCACACACACCTTCAACTGTCAATTTGGTTCTGCCAGGTCCAAACAAAACTTTATTAGTTGGCAGAATTTTCAAATTTAACTCTTGAGCAAGCCGTCTTCCCACGACCGAAACATCTGCACCCGAGTCCATTTTGAACCTGACTGGTTTGCCACTGACGTTCACCTCAACACTGGGACATCCTTCTTGTACAAAGTTTATTTCGTCCAAAAATTCATTTTGACTAGTATACGCCCGTTCTTCTGATTCAATTTCTTTTACTGCTTTGGGACCATTTTTACAAAACTTTGCAAAGTGGCCCATCAATTTGCATTTTTGACATCTTTGTCTGAATGCCGGGCATGCACGAGGTCCATGGTTAGTTCCACAACGACGACAGTCAAACGTTTTGTTGTCAGGGATCTCTTTCTTCGATGCAATTTTTGAACCCACTGCACCGATTTCCCCGTGCGACGATTCCCCTCTGATCTCTGATTGCTGTTTAGCCACAGACTCTACTTGTCTTACCCTGGCTATAGCCTTATGCAGGGTTAGTGATTCGTCCATCTGCAGCTTTTCTGACAACTTCTGGTTATTAACGCCAATTACAATTAAATCACGGATGAGGCTTTCTTTCAGTTGACCTAAATCGCAAGTTTCAGCGAGTTTGTGCAGATCATTTATGAAAGCATCAACTGGCTCCCCAGAACCTTGCCTGCGTTTCAAGAACTTCGCCCTTTCATAAACAATATTTTTCTTAAGACCCAAGTAACTTGCAAAAGCGTTTACGACATCATCAAACGACAAATCTTTTTCATTCCCTAAACCAAAAGTTTCGAAAAGATCTTCACTTTCCTGGCCTAAAGTGTATAAAAGTGTGCTTATTTGCTGACAGTTTGGTTTGAGATACAATTCTGACGCAATCCGGTATCGCTCAAAGCGTTTGATCCATTTGGGCCAAGAGGCAGGATTCGTGAAATCAAAGTTTTCGGGCGCTGAAAGCTGAGTTGGCATTCCCACGATTATTGACGATTGCGATGG
The DNA here is from genome assembly GCA_030545055.2 of Neoaliturus tenellus. Lineage (NCBI taxonomy): Eukaryota > Metazoa > Arthropoda > Insecta > Hemiptera > Cicadellidae > Neoaliturus > Neoaliturus tenellus. The sequence continues at coordinate 63,227,590 of CM061534.1, read as the reverse complement.
AATCAAATTGGCGGTTGTTTCACCCAACTTCTTATTTTGGTCAACTTTTAGGTCTGAAAAACTTTGTAACACCGACTCGTTTTCAGAATCATTGCCATCAACCTCACTGTAATCTCTGGTAAACCTCCGAGAGGCCTTTTTTCTATCTTTAGGTTTCGGCATAATATCAAACTTATTACCTGACACCAAGTAGTGTTACATTAAATCTATAAATAATTAATTAAAGAACACATTATTGTAAGATCACAAACATTAACTGTATTTATTTTTCAAAACTCCTAATAACAAAAGGTTGGCATAAACATGTGATATTTATAAACATCTGATTACACCACACAAACCCTGTCTGTGTACCCTTAAAGTGTGGTCAAAAGTAGGTCAGACTTCGTCATTTTATAAAATCTGAAATTTACATATGTTACTTGGGACACTCCTAAAAGACGTATTCCTAGCTGTCAGACACTATGTGTGCAACCCCTGTCTGACAACCCTTAAAGTGCAGTCAAAAGTATGTCAGACTTTGCCGTAAATATAAAAGTTGAAATTTACATATAAGGGAAATTCCCTCAGTACTTTCCTGATTTTCCAGATTTTTTAAAATCAGATGTTATTTAACTTCATGTTCGCTGGACCAAAAACGCTATCCTACTCGTACCTAATACTTTGCCCTCTCACTTATTGTAAACGTCTAATGAGTCTAACAACACATAAAAAACATCACAATTGTCTGACAGTCAGGAATACATTTCTCTATAATTTCCCATGTAACGCATGTAAATTTCAACTTTTATACTTATGAAGGTCTGACCTACTTTTCACCGAACTTTAAGGGTTGTCAGACAGGGGTTGCAACCACACAAAGTGCCTGACAGCCGGGAATACGTCTTTTGGGAGTGTCCCAAGTAACATATGTAAATTTCAGCTTTTATAATTATGACGAAGTCTGACCTACTTTTCACCGCACTTTAAGGGTTGTCAGACAGGTGTTGCAACCACAGAAAGTGCCTGACAGCCGGGAACATGTCTTTACGGAGTGTCCCAAGTAACTTATACAAATTTCAGCTTTCATACTTATGACGAAGTCTGACGTACTTTGCACGGCACTTTAAGGGCCGTCAGACAGGGTTTGCAACCGCTCAAAGTGTCTGACAGCCAGAAATACATCTTTTGAGAGTGCCCCGAGTAATATTTATAAATTTCAGCTTTTATACTATGACGAAATTTTTGTGCAATTTTCACATCTTTCACACCTTATAACTCTGAAAGTAACCGTTATCCAAATTTTGTAATAGGGGATCGTTTATATTACCATAAGGGCTATCTATACACAGGCAAACTTTTAGGTTTTATAAAATGACGAAGGTCAGATCGTCGCTGGCTCTTGCTCTAAAAGGCTCATGTAGAGCAAGCAGCATTAAATCAGGAAAATAATATTTAATGAATTTTTGTAAAGTCAAGCACTTTAAATGGGAAACACCAATCAAACTTCTCAACTATCTCTATCAACATCGACAGTAATGAGGAAACAAAAATTGATATGAATCAAAAGTACCAGCTGACCTTGTAAGAATCAATAAATTAAATACTATGAACTATGAACATTTTAAATTGAATTAAAACGCAAATATAAATAACTCAATCATATATTTTCAACAGACAAGAAAGGATTGGGTGTCCGCATCAACCATCCTACAATATAGCCTACCTTTAAGATCAAATCTTTAATTATTTCAGCAGTTTGTTTTCAAAAGGGAGTAAATTGGGTCATCCAGTGAATGTAGTCTGGGCTAAAATTCCCCATTGCCTTTCCATGGCGGATCTTACACGGTCAATACAGATCGCGATATTTGGATCGTGATCCTGGATCATGATCTGGATTGAGTGTTTAAAGTCAAATATTGATGAGTGATACATGAGTCATACATCAATATTTTACTTTGACTTTACACACTCAATCCGTATCGTGATCCAGGATCACGATCCAAATATTGTAATCCGTATTGACCGTGTAAGATCCGCCCATGGATTCCAACGTGATGCAAACAACCATGACAGAACAGAATCATATAACATTTAATATTTTTGGAATTTTTGTTTTAAAATATGAGGATTTGTATTTTTTATTGATTGAAGACCATCCAAGACAATTTAAAACATCGATAGCCATTAAGACAATTTAAATATAACATCTGTATAAAATAGCAGTTATTTTATATAACAAAAAATGATGCTCGAAGATAAAACAAAAGACTGTCTCTATTTTTCGGAAGCCAACAGCTTGAGTAATATATTTGACTTGATATAGACAGACTCGTCTGCCTGAGACAAATATTGTGTGGCATTTTTTTAGAGAATTTTCCCCTCAAAATTGTAAGTAGTATTTATGGCTTGAATGAAGATTTCCTTGTTTGTTTTTCTCTCTCTCATGCAGTGCCATATCTGTCCTGCATTTATTGCAAGTGTTTCAAGCGTGTATTTGAAATTAAATTTATGATGTTTTATGGGTTTTGCTTGCATACTAGCACCTATTTACATTCAGTTTGTAGTCTTTCTAGTCACTAGGAATACCTGAGTGTATTCTTAAAGCATAAATCTATTTACATCTTTTTTTTAGATTTATTCACAAACAAAGAACCAAATAAGACTATTAAATTACATCGGTGAAAAAACTATTATACATATAAAAATTTGTATAGAAACTCTTAATGCTGGGAATTTATAATTTTCTTAATGTTTTTCTTATACTAAATATAATGTTTTTGAATGGTATTAAGTTACATTAGTAATTTCCAGTTTGAATTTCTGTAACAAATACTGGTTTCCACCTGGTTTTCAATCTGTTGAGGGTGAATTAGTATAATTGGTATAAAATATTAGAGGTTTATTCCTTAAACGTTGGGTAAGAATTCAACCAAAATCTTTATTCTGTTAGATATAATGGACTTAAAAGAAACAAATACATACTTTTATACAGGCATCATAAATCAGGCATCAGGCATCATAATCACATTGTACCATATGTGTTTTTGAACTTTTAAGCATTGACAACTTCCATTGCACCAAAGATATGCTTGGATTCTTGAGCCAACAATACCATATGTTTAAGATTAAGGATTTTTAAGGTGTACAATACATACAAATACTATACTAATTTCACATTAAATTCTTCTTATTTTCATTTGATAGCATAATTTAATCTTCTTTTCCAATGTAGTCTTCTATTGAATACATTAGATTGTATATGTTGACACAGTCGTGTCCAAAGCTGTCTGCAAAAATGAAAGGATTATTTAAAGTGAATTTATTTTAATGCATTAATTGGAAACATTTTGAAAATGAAATTAATTTGAAACACATCCATTTGAAAACTGGAACATCTTGAAATCTCGCATAACAACTATAGATAAAACAAAAATTAGTAGATTTTGCTCTTCCTTGCTATTCTCTAAATATTTTTTAAACTTTTTAAAGCATGTTTGATTTTTTTATAACAAATATGTAACTGTAAGTCATGGAATGTGCAGTCTTACTTTTGTGAAGATTTTAAATTCCGATCTTAATATTTCAGATGGGATGAAAGGACACTGTTGGTAACACTGCTGACACTGGCGTCACTTTTCACTCAATGTTGGGGGCAGCAGTCAGGTAAAGCTGTTTTCCAATTTGCTTAACACGTTGAGTGCGGAGTACGTTAATTACCTGCGTACCAAAATTGCGGAGATAGGTTTTTTGTTTAATTACTAGGTATTCCTTTGTATTTTGCCAAAAAGTCGTCAGAAGTTGTCTAGGCGTCCATTTTCTGTCAAATATCATGACGTCATTTCCGGTACGTAAATTAACGTAGTCCGCCGGTGGTGCCGGGGATAGTCACTTAAAACTCTCATCGAAGCGGTTTTTATCATCAGAATACACGTTCTCCATCGATTATTCTTAATTACCTGCTAAACTGCGCAAATAACACCAAAAATAACAATAGAAAACACTGTGAAGCCCTATCACTTCGTTCACGACGCGCCCACGGGGGAACCGGCAAACGATCGTTTGCGAACCGAGAAAATGGACTGTACCAATAAACAGCGAGCACTTATAACCTCTCCGGCAGTTGCTAAATCCCTAACTAAACAAATGAACCAATGTTACACAATTCAAGAGTGCTACGTAATATTACGCAGGCCGCTGCAAGTGCCGCTGCCCTCCCCATCCCTTAAAAAATGACGGACCGAGAAACGAACTACGCCGAATTGAGCACATGAACTGGCACAACAGGCGGTGAGGGAATCAACCTCCCCTGGCAATGGCTAAGCCCACACTGAACCATTATGTTTCGGGCCTTAGCGCTACGTAAATTAACATAGGCAGCCGCCCGCGCCACTGTGGGCACTACGTTAATTAACGTACTCCGCACTCAACGTGTTAACTCATTATTAAAAGTTATAGATACAGTAACTCATAAATTATTCATATCTCCCAAAATAAAACTATACAGAGTAGTTTAAATGTCTGCTTCAATTTTCACACAGAATGAAGGAACTTCACAAATCCATTAATAGATCTTAAGTAACGTCTCCACTTTACTACTTTTTACTATCTTCAAGCTCTAATATGAAGTGACCAACTAGAATTCAGGGGAAAATCTTAAATGCAACCTTGGCTTAATGTGTACCTAGAACTAAAGGGTTTAAAAAGTAAGACATAAAGTAAAAACGTTCTGAAAACCAAAAGAAATAAACATCATCAAAACATTTAACTTCTTATAATTTATTTGACATACCTTTTAAGATAGTGTTGGCTGACTGCACTATATAATTGTAACTAGACTTCAGTTTAGCTTTTAAATATTAACTTTTGGGGTTTTATTCTCAATCTTGGTGAATTTTCCCCATTGGAGCTAAAGAGGTAAAATTGTCTCAAAATGTTGTATTTTATAAATGAGTCTTAAAGTTTAATTTGCCTATGTAATTGCCTGTAGAAAAAGCATATAATGATATAATAACAATAAAACCCAACCTAAAGAAATGCTGAAATGTTTTTTGGTTATAAGTAATACAACAAATAATTTGATTAATTTTGAGTAACAATTTTCCTGCATTGGTGTGACCAACATTTTCCTAACATTGAATAAAAATAAAATTTTGTTTGAAAAAATATTAAATTTAATATTTTTTAAATACTTTATGAGATTAGATATTTTTAGTGTAGTAAAATTAGTCGGGAAAAATGAAATAATTTTTGGAAAGCCATTTCTTTTGAAATGTGTTCTATGGCATCCCCTGACCTTCCTCCGAAAAGTCCCCAGAAATCCCATATGAGGATCACTCTTAAAAATGAGGAGTTGGCCCGTAAGGAGTTACATTAAAATTTTATATTAAGCATACTTAATTTATATACATTCTAGAAGGTTTATACAGGGTGTCTCTGAACTCCTTACCGACCTTTTAAGGTATTATTCCTGGACCAAAGACAAGTCAAAATGTCATACTTAAATTGTCCAGAAGTCTTTAGTTACTCACACAGCCGCCATTTTGTTTTTTTCACATAATAATTTTTATTTCCGTAACGGATGGTTGTATTCAGTTCATATTTGGTATCAATCTTTATCATACCAATGTACATTTTCAAGAAAACAATTAATTTTTTCCACTGTACATGTTCAAAATGGCGGCCATTTTAAATTTTCAAATTGCAATATCTCAAAATTGGTAAATTTTATAAAAATTTTACAAGACACAAACAAGTTGACAAATTAAATTATCTAATCAATGGTACCAAGTTTGTAAGGATATGACAAACAACATTTAAAACGTTGGAAACAACATTTTTCCGTTAAAAAGGCCTTAATTTGCATTGATTTTAACGTAAAATCAAGGTTTTTGTTGGATAAAATCGCAATAACTCCGTTATTTGTTATCATATCCTTACAAACTTGGTACCATTGGTTAGATAATTTAATTTGTCAACTTTTTTGTGTCTTGTAAAATTTACCAATTTTGAGATATTTCAGTTTGAAAATTAAAAATGGCCGCCATTCTGAAAATATACATCGGAAAAAATTAATTTTTTTCTTGAAAATGTACATTGGTATGATAAAGATTCACACCAAATATGAACTGAATACAACCATCCGTCACAGAAATAAAAATTATTATGTGAAAAAAACAAAATGGCGGCTATGTGAGTAACTAAAGACTTCCGGACTATTTAAATATGATATTGTGACTTGTCTTTGGTCCAGGAATAATACCTTAAAAGGTCGGTAAGGAGTTGAGAGACACCTTGTATATATCAAATTAAAGGCCTTAAAATGTAGAATACAATGCCGTAAACCCCTCAATATAACTGTCGGGAGTAAAATGGCAGGCGTTTAAAGTTAAGAATAAAATAATATTATCAAAACTTTGAAATGCAATAACTTCCGACATATTTGACCCTTTAAGGTCTGGTTTTCGGCTATGTACTCTCCTAGCAAAGACCTTTAAAATTATGTACAGCATGGCTACGGACTGAGAGAATTTTTTTAAACCTCCTCTTTGGCACGTTCATGTAGAGGATAGTTCAAGGGTAATATGATAGGCACACGATAAGCTATCCGCATTTTTAAAAGTAATTGTAAAAGCAAACGTTTGCCGCAAACCGCACCTCAAAAGGTCAAGTATTTAAAAAATTATTACATTTTTAAGCGTTTAGTTTAATAATTTGATTTTTATCCAAAGTTTGACAGGCTGCCATTTTTTACTAAGGCAACCTTTTGAGATTGGGTTTGCGGCATTAAATTCTATTACTTAAGAGCTTTAATTTGATGTACATAAACCCATTGATCGACGAAAGATTTATTTCTGACTCCACGTGAGCCATCCCATCATTTTTAGGTGTGTTGCCCACTGGGGATTTCAGGGGACTTTTCTGAGGGAGATCAGGGGATGAGGTAGATCACATTTCAGCAAAAAATCGCCGTCCAAAAATTTTTTCATTTTCCAGCCATATTTTGGGTTGATTTTACTACACTAATTGTATAAATTTACTAAAATTAGTACTAAATAATTTGATTGTTTTCTTAGTCGTTAAAAAGAGTATCATTATAGTTTAGAATATAGTAGGGCCTATTTGAAAATAGATTTGTATATTGAATAACTTAACCAACTTAATGAAAGGTATAGGCTTATCTGTTGTATGAGATAAGTTAATTGATGGATGGGTTCAAGAAAATAAAATTATATGAAAGATTAAGCAATTTAACTAGCATTTGATTAAAAAGGGATGTAATATACAAGATGCACCATATGGTTACAAAATCATCAACTTCATTAATGTATGACAGCAACAGCAGCCACGTATTAAAAAAAAAATCATATTTAAAACATTTTTAACACACAATTTATAAATTTATGATAACAAAAATTAAATGCATTTTCAAACATATTTTAACTAAATATAGTCTCATAAATAAATAATATCTATATGTATGAACTTTATGAATATTTACAGATTTTATAATACTGTACAAGTAAGAATAATTCGCTTAATAAGTCCAATGCTTTGGCATTGGATGATTTATGTAGTAAAAACTTAATAATAAACATATTACAAGTTCAGGGTAAAATATTAAATACTTGTATAATACATCTTAATGATTTCTTTGAAATTAGCCTTCCTCAGTAAAATATTTAACCTTTAAATTACACATTAGTAGTACAAAATGCTTACTCACAATTTACATACAGACATGTTCCAGGAAGCAACACCTACACGCAGAAGTTTCAAGGGAGAGAGTGAGTGTCCTCATATCTAGATTGATGTAAATCTTCTAGCACACTAAATTATCACCTTGGATGTCTTTGAAAGAGTTCATAATCATGCTCTACACACTACATGGCATCAATTGTTAATATTTACAGGGTGGTTATAAATTACTGAACACATTTTAAAATTAAATTTATACTTTAAAACAAGCACTGTTTGCACGGGCAACATTTTTTTCTCTCCAAGGACTTTTTATTTTTTAGTTGTATATGAGGGTTTTGGCCACGAGGAATCGATTGGAGCTGGTATCTGGGAAAAATCCGGTTTTCATCCTAGAGCCCTTCAAAGATCCCATGTTATCGTTATGGAGATTTTTTAGTTGAACAAAAATCAGCTGATAACTGTAGATATAAACCAATGTGTTACATCTTTAACCTTAGGTTTAGGAAAATTATAGCAAAGTGCAGAATCCTTCAGCCTAGCGAGTGAGCGAAGCGAACGAGCTTGTATCAAAAGGAAGAGGGTGAGTGAGGGGAGCGAGCGAGCTTTATGTGAGAAACGAAAGTAACAATTTCCCGAGCATTTGCTTGGTCCCCCTGGTACTAAATAAATAAACAAGCAAGCGACTTTAACTTAGAAAAATGAGAGTTATCCAATTAAATAGCAAAATAAAAACAATTTTATATAGTAACTTCAAAAAACAATTATTTACAATTTAAGCTCCTAATTATAAAAAGTAGTTATGAAAACTTGTTAATGGCGAAATTTCTTCGCCTTCACGTTTACCAGATATTACACCTATAGCATTTTTACTGCTTTTAAGTTGAGAGAAAAACAGCCTGTTCACAAGGAAGGTTCAGTACATTGAGGAACTTAGGAGAAGAGTTAGACAGGTTAATGCAAGTATAAATCCAGCTTTGCTCAGAAAACCAGGGTCTGAAAATTAATTAAGAAAACAATCTTTGAAAAAAAACATATAGAGCACGTGGAAACGCTTTAGTTCCAAAACATGTCTTATCCCAAAAAATTCGAAATTGAGATATTGGTACCACTGGATTCGTTATTTAAATCTGAATCTGATTCTGAATAGGTTTTATTCCAAAAAAATTCGTATCCAATGTAAAATCAAGTTTGAAAATTTAATTTTATTCCATAAAAGGCCTTATCCAATTCAGTTTTATTCCAAAATGTTCCTAATCCATTTGTATTCCAAAAAGGTCCTACGTTCATTCAGTTGTAATGCCATTACTAGGTGTTAGTTCCAAACAGATTCTTATCCATGTTGGCTGACTTCAATATAGTATTAATCGTAATTTTATTAAATAAAACAGGTAAAAATGGTTTTATTCCGTAACTTTCATGTTATGCTGAGATATTGTGATTAAATCCTAATCAGGGAGAGCATCAAAATGACAAGGAAGATGAGGAGTTGTGTTCCAGTAAACCTACAAGACGAAGTACTTCTAGAGTGTCGTTTTGCTGTGTTTTATGGTAGTAGCCATGGTAAGACCTAAGCCCGGGACCATGTCATTTTTTCATTTGGAGGACCGCAGAAGCCAAAACACAGTTTTTTTTAAGGGGACTTCCGATTTTGATGAAATTTGGTATGAGGGTGTTAAGACCAGGTCTATTTTCATGAGTTCGCGAACCAACATTGTTGGGTTATGGGAACGGGGTTTTATGGGGTTTCAAAGGTGTCAAAAATGGGTTTTTGGCATTTTTGGACCAAATTTTTAAAATTCATCAATTTTAACTGAAACCATTTAAAAGAGGTTAAAAAACAAACTATTTGGTTTTTTGAATATTTATCTTAGCACAACTGGTTACGGGGAAAATAAAAAAATGTGTTTTCCACGTTATCTTTATGGGAAATCAAGAAAATCCTATATCTTGCTTATTTATTGACATAACTTAATCGAATTTGGTATGTGCAGATAAGGTTTAACTTATACTTGCTTACCAAACCTATATGGTGGCAAACCTACATACTCCCCCCATGGGGTTTATGGAGAAAATAAAAATTGCCAGAGCTTGATAAAATTTTGTGTTTACATTTACCAACTATTGATTATCTAAAACTAACAACACTCAAAGGCAGCAAACCTACATACTCGGTCTTATGGTGTTTTTATGGGGAAAGTAAAAAATCTGAAATTTCATTGGAAATTCGCTGAGTACGCAGGTCTGCTGCGATGGGGGTATTTAGATTTACAGTTTTTTTAGATTTACGGACGGTTTGTTCTTATTAACAATCCTATTAATCCTGTTAATCAGCTAATAATTTTTAGTATTTAACAATGCTTTTTCAAACAAAGTCTTATCCATTTTATTTATTTAGTTCCATAAAATGCCTTATCCAACCAATTATGTTCCAAAACAAGTCTAATCCAAAATTTGTTCCAAAACGTTCCTTATCCATATTAAAATATTAAATTAAAAATACATCTCTATCATGATGTTAAAAATCTATATTGCTTTTTTATTAATAAGTCCTAGGCTCCTGAAATATATTAATATTTATTAAATATCTTGACAAAAACATTACTAAACAGTTTTTCCTCTCTCCTGTAAATTTTTAAGAAGTGGACAAGACACGTTTTGGAACTATACGACTCTCCAAAAACAATTATGTAACTAAAAATTTATTTCCTACAGTAGAAACTCCCTTATCCGACCTCACGATAACCGATTCCTCCCGATATCCGACTGTCTGTCTGTGATTTACTCTCCCCTTGTTCCCTTAACGTGAAACTATTCGTTATTTGTAAACAATTATGTACAAATATTATTATTTTAAAGTTATTAAACATATCTTGATGTTTCAATAATGTGTTACAGGTGCAATAAGTTGTATTACAATACTGTATAGCTTTTTTTCCTCCTAGGAAATGTGTTTCAATTGATCCTCCTGATATCAGACTTTTACCATGGCCTGGTCGTGTCATGGTCGGATATGGAAGATTCTACTGTATGTGATTAAAACTGTTTAAAATACCGCTGTTTGGTGAACAAATTCCATGTTCCTGAGTTGCTTGTTATTTATTTATTCAATCTTAAAATGTTTCCAAATTTATAACCACCCTGTATTTTTGTGTTGGATGCACCTTTAAGCGCTTGATGTTTGCCGTAAGTAGTGATGATGTATTTTACTTTATATCACCTTCGAGCACACTCTAAGTTATGATATATATTGGCAGGGCGCTTAATGTTTAGTAGTAGTATTGTGTTTCATCTCAAGCACTTCATATGTTTATGGTCCATTAAATCACTCTTGGATGGTACAGATTAGAGACTTAATTAAGTAGAAAAATAAATAGTTCACATGATAACATTTTGAAGATTCTTAAAAAGATTCCTATTATTTTTCAATTCAATATAAGTTATCATGAAATATTCAAAAAAATTTTGTCATTTAGTGTTTAATATACAATAACCATAAGGCCTTAATTTTTTTATAAGCTCTTTTTCATTTAAACTACAAGAAGCACTTTGCAATACGAATTCGACATTTTTCTACTGAATACACTCGAAGAACAAAGTTTGAAAGCAGTACTACATATTTCCAAAAGAGCCACTGGTTGAACTCAATAAAATTTATTCTATTGGTTGTTTCTATATTTTACTCAAATTACATTTTCAAATTTGTGAACAGAACAAAGAAAATGACTACACTAAGAATCATTTACAATTTATGAGCAAATATTGGTTATAAATAATGACGATTAAAAATGGGTTTTTATAAGAAACACAAAATTTCTTATGTAAATTGAAATAATGAATTTGGTGCTTTTTCACTTCAGTACCTGGAAATATTTAATAGTTCCTTACTGTCTAAAGCCACATACTTACTTGCTGTAGTTCATGTTACAATGAAACATAAAAAAATATTACAGAAGGCTATAAAATTACCGAATAAGTTATTCTTCTTAAGGAAACCAAATAACAGAAGATACAAGGCAAAAACAATTCAAATATTTTTAAAGTGCTATATAAAATTATGCACATGGTACATCCATTATTTCAAAATCAACATTTTTTAGCCACTCGGTCAAATCAAAGGAAGATGTTTTCGGAGGCTGAAATCGAACCGCAACCCGACGATGTCATGTTGGGGAATTACGATGATCTGCGTGACGATGGAGTGATTTGTGCAAGAAAATGTCAACCCAATGAACCCAGAATTTGCTACTACATTTGGATGATCGAGCCCTACGATACCCTCAATAGGTATGTTGATTTTACTACCATCTCTTTGAAAGGTGAGAAAACAAAATGTAATTCTCATCAGAATCAACCCTTTTCATTTGAAGCTTTTCACGCTTACTTCCTCATCAATGATTTTTCTACTTTCGAATCATTGTGTAATTTAGTGTTTACAACTTACTTGCTATTCTTGTTTTTGATTTTTTTTGTGTTTTTCTACGCCAGTGGCATTTTTCCAAACTCTGGTCTTGTTTCTATCTAACTTTGATCTGTTGTTAAATAGCATAAATAATTAATATCCCATCAATGACAAATAGCAGCTGGGTCCAGAATCGAACCTTCAAAAAGCTCAAAGCATTTTCTCAGGATCTAAACGGAAACCTTTGGATTCAAAGGTGAGCACTATAACCACTTAGCTACCCAGCCAGCGAAAATTTATATTCCTATTTATATGTTTATTTAGAACAAAAGAGCCCATAATATATTCAAGCCTCACTAAAACTGGCTCCTAAAACATCCACAGTTTGACAGTACCTCATTGTGTTAAAGTTACTTTACTCACTGTCTACAGTATAAAATTAAAAACTACCATGTTATTTCAGAGCATGTGGCAACTGTCCCAATGTGACATCAGACTGTTTCCTGCCGCAGTGTGTCACGGCTGATGGATTTGAGAAAGCCATTCTCACAGTGAACCGGAGGCTACCAGGACCTTCCATCCAGGTGATCATACACAGGATAAGGCAGTTCATTCAGTTATTCAATGGTTGTGATCTTTTGGTCAATGCCACCTTATTTGCTGTCCTTTTAATTCTATTTTACCTTCCCAGTGGAAAAGGAAGTTAATTATAGATTTTTTTAAACTAAAAAAGTAAAAAGAGGATGAGTAAAAAAGTTGTATTATCTGTTGATGTTGTTTGCAGGTTTGCAAAGGAGACACAATTATCGTAGATATTGTAAACGAAATGCCAGGTCGGAGTGTCACAATCCATTGGCATGGACTTCATCAGATGAAAACTCCCTGGATGGACGGGGTATGGAAAGGATTGGATTAATTTTATATTAAAGACTTTTACTTGGAAATTAAATCAGATACTACAGTTTAAAGTAAGTTTTAAATGAGAAATGGCCTTTTTGTAATACAAATTGAAAGTACCAAAAAGAGGGAGGGTCATCCAGAAAGTCACTATAATGATTTATTTTACAGTAGCAGAACATATTACAAAACAGCAAATAACTGAGATCCAATCTCTCTGTCTGTGTGTAAGATGACTTTTCCACAGGTAGCATCATCCAGAGTCTCCATGAAGTCTGGCAGTTAATGTTTTTGACCTATGAGGGATTAAAATATTCTCTATAGGCCTAATTCAAAATTCAACCAGTTGAAAAAATCTGTAAGATGTGTCAGAAATAACCTAAGACAAAGTTTCCAATTAACACATTTTTCATATAGTTAGGGATGAAATTGCGAATGAATCTTTTGCATTTTTGAATTTAGATTCAATGCTTGAGAGAAGTTTATGGTCATATGTCTTAATAAAATACACTTTGTTGTTTTTATTGTAAAAAGGTACAAGTCAGATAAAAACCATTTTCTAACTTTTATTCGCCAACTGTAAAAAAGTTAATTCATCAAGATAACAACTACCCACTATTCCTGTGGTCAGAAGATCTAAATATATATATATATATATATATATATATATATATTTCTCTTTACAAGAAAAGACAGTTGGATATCTTTAAAATGTAATGTAAGGTGTAAAACACTGTGATTTCTTGTAGGTGCCTTACGTGACCCAGTGTCCAATACACGAGGCAGAGACGTTCCGTTATCGCTTCAGGGCCGACGAGGCTGGCACTAGTTTCTGGCACTCTCACGACGGTAAGGCGGTCAAATAAAAATATAATGACTCTTGTATTTTTTATGTTTTTTGTGTTATTTTTCAGAAAGATTAAGCTAATTTCTGTAATCCTTTAAAAACTATCAATAATAAAACTAGACAACATTTAGAAAAACCAGACTAATAATTAATTTTTAAGCTTAGACACTATTTACAACAAACTTGCTATTAAACTGTCAAAATTATTGTTTATAAATATATTAACTTACTCTTTTTATTGGCTTACATTATAAATCACACCAGCTTATCTTAAATTTAAATCGTCAACACTTGGTGAGAGTGGGGGAGGGGTGAAAGAAGTTACCGAGTGTCAAAATTTGTAGTTTGCTTTGTATATGTGAAAACTTTTGGATCAGGAGCATTATTGTTAAATTTAGATGCACCTCACAGATTTGATCAAGTGAAGCAGTATACAAATGGACCAAAAAAGGTCTGAAAACACCTTGAAAAAAGGATAACTTTTCTTATATTATCTATGAACCAAAAGGAATAGGTTGACCATAGTGTTGTTGAATAAGACACACTTAGTTTTTTTTTCTTGCTGAAGACACATTATTAATTTTTCAGGTCTTCAAAAAGTGGATGGAGTGCTTGGCAGTTTGATTGTACGAGAGCCAGATTCCGAGAACCCTCTTCGAGAATTATATGACTTTGATTTGCCGTCTCATGTGGTAATCCTTGAAGATTGGCTTCACACGCCAGCTGACGAGAGATTCCCAGGCTTCTTCAGGTACCGAGAGAGAGGGCAGAGGCCAGCATCGTATCTCATCAACGGAAAGGGTGTTCAAGTGGTAACCTTTTAGTAAAGTTATCTATAGATTATGCAGCCATTTCAAACAATTCACGACAATTCAAAGAGTGCACTGTACACAGTTGAAAGTTCCAATATGTTAAACGGTGACATAATATTATATGTTATTACTGTTTTCAACTGTTTACATAATAAAGTAAAAAATACTATAGAAAAATACACAAAAATATACATTAACTAAAATTTATTTGCATTCAACAAACAATTTCAAAATAAAACTTATAAATTAGTCTATAACTTAAGATACAATATATATATTTTTAACTGTTTCTTTTTTAATTAATATTCATTCAGGATGATGATATTGTTTCCTGATTTCGTAAACGGCTCCAAGGTTCCAGTTGTTAATCTGAATAAAAAATGGTCCCTAAAACTATACCTTAATTCAATTATAGACTAATTTTAAAAATTGTCTCTGTTCTAAGGTTAACAAGACTGTTTTGGTTGGGAACACACCACTGTCAGAGTTCAAGGTCCGCAATGGCTACCGTTACCGTTTCCGACTGATCGGAGCCAGCTGTCTGTCATGTCCTTACCGCTTCAGCGTCCAAGACCACAAACTGTTAGGAATAGCCATTGACCGCAACCCGATAGAACCGGTGGTCTTTGACTCTGTAGTTCTTTCAGCAGGTAAATTTTATTCAACTTGTTAACTCCAACTTGTTCAACAAGTTTTACTGTGACATTGTCATATTGTATTAAATAAAATTAAATAAAGCAAAACAATACATTTTACTGTAAAAACAAGTTAGAATCTCAAAAGATTCATTGCTGTTTGATTTTTTGTCAATTACAAACAAAGATATTACACTATTTACTTTCTTGTTGGAGTTTTCAGTACTGACTAAGACCTCTTTGTCATTCAGGTGAAAGGTATGATGTAGTGATAGAGGCGTCGCAGCCAATTGATGCCTACTACATGTTCGTTGAAGGGTTGGGAGACTGTAGTGAGTTTTCCCAGGTGGCAGTTTTGAGGTACGAAGGAGCCCCTTCCCGACCTGCCGTCCCCCTCAGTGCGGCCTTCCCTGCCACTGCAAATGGATATGTGAGTGACTATTTTCCTATAAATATAATAATCCAGTACACTCTTGTTTATCCGACTTGGTAACATTGGAACTACGCTTCATTGGAACTTATGCCCGATTGGCATAATTTGCATCACTCGATGTGATTGACATGGACGTGTAAGTATTCGCTCAGAAATAGGAAGAGGAAGGGACAGGAAGTAAACATTCCCTCCCTAAACTGAGGACACGAGTAGTCTGTCTGTCTCGCAAGTGCACCTGTGTTACGTGGAATGTCAACTGACTGTTAAAATATGAGTGAAAAGTGAAAAAAGCTTTGTGTGTCTATGGAGGAAAAACTTAAAGCTATTAAAAGACTCAATGCCAATGAGTTGCTAAAAAGATTTGCCATGTTATAAGTTTCAGTATCTCATTTTCAGAAAATCCCTTTTGTTATCTCACCAATAATAGTATAACCTTAATCGTCTCTGTTACGGTGAAAACAATGAACCACTACTGACTCAAATTCATTGAAATTTTTTGACATCTGAACTGGCCACATTAGTTCCGATGAACGAGAGTGCAGTGTACACAATTAAGAGTTCCAATATTCATTACGGAGAGAGAATAATTAGCAGTCGGTGTCCAACAAATGGCCATGTCCGTGCATTCTGTTGGTTTTTAAATGTTTACTGTAATTGTTTGTTTGTATTATATGTGTTTTCACAACTTTAAAAACAGTTTTAAATGTACAACAAAAACAATGTCTGTTGGAATATCTTAAATGTTTCCTGAAGATGAAAGGTTAATCTTCCAAAACTTTGGTCATCAGTTAAATGTTTTAATTTATATTTTATATTTATTTTTATGATCAAATTACCTTTAGTTCTTATCATCAAAGGTAAAAAGGTGTAATCTCTCCGGAGCGGTCTCTTTGCTCTCTAATTGTTGACTTATTGAATTTTTCTGAATTAAATTATTCTATTTATTCATCAACTCCTGTTTTTTAGATGCTGAACGCATACAACGTAGCGTGTGACAACACATCTATCGCTATCGGTCGCTGCATCAGCCAGCTCACGGCTGTCGCCCGGACTCCTCCACAAGTTCTGCGACCAGCTCCTGATGTCAGGATTCTGCTAACGTTCGACTTTTATATATTTCCAGATGATAACAAAGAACTCTTCTATTCGGGAAAATATCATGACTTCTTTGGTATTTTTACTTTCATTTTTCAATAAATAAGATTAATTTATTGTGAATAGTCTGAATAAGAATAAGAAAAAAGTATTCTTATGTTTTAAGTTGTGAATTTAAGAAAAAGCACGATGCTATTTTAAGTCTAACAGAATTTTTTGGCAAAAATCCTCTGTTAGTTTTTTTTAATTTTTTGACTAATTTGTAATACTTTTACATAATTTGAAAATACTCAGCGTGAAGTTATTTCCCTGAAATTGATTAGACCTTACAGTTTATTAGAATTAAATCAAAATCTGGCAAAAAAAAAAAAAAAATGGCTTGGGCTCTTGGGCATTGTTTCCCCGCTGTTGGCTTCACTGGGCATTGTGGCCATTCTGTTCCCCGAGCTGGAGTGATGTTGGTTGGCGTAGAGATGCATATCTGCGGAACTTGGCGGTAACCTAAAGTGACAAACCCATGATTATTGTTGGACTCATAGGCAAACTGTGTGAGATGCAATCGGAAGGATCGCTTTGTGACAAATATGTACACACAGTATTGTTATCCCTCAGAGGCAATTCACTCACACCAGATATCTACAGTAGATTCTCGATAATCCGACAAACATGGGACCAGGGCCCTGTCGGACTATAGATAATTAGTTATAGATTACTGGAGGTACCATTATAAAATTGATAAATGACCTCTCTTAAGATCAGTGAAACGAAGAAAGAACTGTTTAAGTGAATTACATTCAACTAATCATTTTTTAGCACACTTCTGCGTAAAAAAATAAACTACTGTATCAGGGTAGTAGACATTTGACAATGTCGCATACACTGTTCTGGTCTTGCAAAACATAACAATAAAGATATTTTGATTGTTATTCCAGATTTTCCAATATCTGTACTGGCTACCTACCAGACCTCAGAACAAGAGTGCACTGTATTAGCACTAAAGGTCATTAATGTCCATCTTATTGATGTAAATGATGACTCATGACTGACACTGCCTTTTATTACATATTATCCCACATTTTGCTTTACTCAAAATCTTTATTTTGTTGTTGATGTTACAGTACATAAAAAATAGCAATTGCCAATGTTAAAATACAATATAGATTTTTCCGACCAAAGAACCAATTAGAAAATTTACTTAGTTCCATTTTTTTCATTTAACAAACAGTTTAAAACCACCAAAATATTTATCTTACTGATTTGTTCTTTTTCCAATTCAATGTAAATTTTTTACTAGAAAGCATACAATGAAATAAATAAAAAAAAAACTTATTATAAAATTAGTTTTATTCACTAGAATATTGAGATTTTTGTTAAATAAAATAATAGCACACAACTTGAATGAAAAATCCTTCATGATTTGAGTTGGTTGTTTTTTCAAAAGTGGCTAATCTGCTACTTTTTCTTTTTAATTTTTTTTTTCATGGAAAACGTTTGTAAGTTTGAAAACATCCACAGGTTCAAATCATTTCAATATGATGGCTACACTTGAAAGCATCTCCTCTGCATATTTTTCTCATCACAAAAGGATCTTAGGATTCACATTGTCATCCAATATAAGTTGATTTTCTGGCCTTGATTTTCTGGTTGAGTGGAATACCCTTAGAGCTCTTTCACAGATGAGTTACATTTGTGACTTCAAAAAGAGTAGTTGCCTTGTACCTTGTACATACACCTTCAAACAACCAATTCCTCGATCTTGCTTTTACTCTTATTCGTATTCAGGCCTCTAGCTTCTACTCTCGTTGACTCCGTGTCCACAGAGGCTGCCCTTAAATACTCTTGATGTTTATATGATGATTTAAAATATGGTTTAATTTAGTTCCACTGTAATTTAGACTGACTGGAATTTGTTTAACGACGAAAGTACAAGTCAATCAAATAAATAATTGAATAAGGAATAACTGGCTTGTAAAGTTCAGCAAAAATGAAATAAGAGTTGCAGACAGAAATAAATAAATCACGGAGTACTATGAGAAATTCCATTTTTTTAACTGAAAGAAAAAGCTATAACCACGGTAATTATTTCTAAATGTTGTTGTCATGGTGAATTTTGTTAATAATAAAAACCTCCTACTCTGGAAAAGAAATAATGTGGTCCAGTAATGGTCAATTAGGCCAAATAATCCAAAACCAGTGTGAACTTTGGGATTTGGGTTTTGGCGTAGTGAACAATCCTTATAAATGATATAGTTTCACACAGAAAAACTTTTGTACAATATGGCAAAACATCGACTAAAAAAATAAAGTAATAGGGCACTTGTATAAGTTCACATGAGTAATTTAAGTTCAAGTTCAGCGGGAGCTCATACAAGTTCAAGAGTGGTTTTTATTTGAGTAACTATAAATATTCAACAGATACTTGCTCAAAAAAAAAATTTAAACACAAATTTTTCATTTTTTAGAGCAAGCTTCAGCAACAAACAGATATATATTATTTCACAAAACCTGAAAGTTTCTCTTTGTATTCCAATTACAGATATAATAACGATCCCCTGACCCTTATTTTCCTTAATTAATTTTCCTACGCATTCTTAAAGCTTTGAACATGGGCTTTCAAAATCTCAATGATTTTTATCACAACATTGAAAAAGTCATCCACTGTAGAATGTTTATTTCTTCCCTTTTGATATGTCCCTTCAAATATAAAATTAAGTTATTGTGTTTACGACAAGTATTAAATAAAGTATTTAATATTCAGGTTTTAAACTAAATCAATAAGAAAATCTGAAACCAAAAATATATTAAACATCAGGCCTATACATAAACATTTTGTCTGATTTATTTGACAGTTGCTCCTAGTGGCAGCTACCTTGCTGGACAGATGAACAACTTGTCGTATGCCAGCCCTCCGGCACCTCTTCTCACACAAATCTATGACATTCCGCCAGACGTATTCTGCCAGAATGCTGAATGCAAACGAGACGGTAGCCAAGTTTGCGACTGCACCCATGTCATCCGTGTACCACTTGATTCAGTTGTTGAGTTCATGCTGGTTCATGCAGGTGAGATGAAGATAATATTGACTAAATAACTCAAATTTATGAAAGTTAAAAAATTGATTCAGAGAGGTACAGGGCCGGATTTAGGAATATGCCGCCTGTAGGCTATCCATTCTCGGCCGCCCCCCCCCCCTCCTTATAGAGACAGATTCATACATAGTTTTTATTTTCACTTACATACATACAGGCGTACTAACCTTGAAACACGCACCAGATTAATTTGATGTCTCAATCTCGATATCGAAGTATCAAAAGCAAGAATTGCTTTAATGAACTGCTTCTTTATTTGAATATTTAAAGTCAGGAATCATAACACAAAGAATCATAAAGTGACTTCACTGGATCACCTACAACAGCGAACAGGCAAGGCAGTAGAGGCAACTGCCAGCCCAATAAATAAAGTTGGTTTTGTCACAAGATACAAAACACAAGCTACAAAACAAACGACTTTAAATTAGAAATAAAATTAGATTTTTTAAAAGGAAACAAAAACCTAAGAGAAGTTTAAAAGATTTCTTGTGATAGCGTCACAGTCTAACATCATCATACACTACCGTGCACACTACCGTGAAAAATGGGGATGGAGATGCTAGTGGTCCCTGGTGTGTGTACTCACGACACAATTTCTTTTTTTTACTGGATTCTGATGTTCTTGGAAGTTAGGTTGTTTGGCAGAACAGCTCCGCCTGCCTAGTAGTAGGCCAACGATAATTTTGTCGTCCAGTTCATAAAAAATGACATTTGCATGGGGAGGTAATTATAAAATCAAAAACCATTTTTTTGTCATTATTTGGTGGTCAAGCTATTCGTAAAATCATTAACATGATTTAAAAAGGAAATAACTAGTTGCTAATCTAAACACTGAAAGCGCTAGTGTATTCCCTCTTTCTGGGCCTTACACAAACTTTGAGTGTCGTTACGATTACCCTACATGAAAAATGTGTTAAAAGATTAAGTACGTGGAGTAAATTCGTATGAAAAGAATTTAAACATATTTCTATTTTACCAAATTAATACACTTTAAATCAGAAAGATGCGGGCATTAAAAAGTTTCTGATGTTATTAAAGTAGTAAAATTATTTTAATTTTTAATAAATTGACAAGTGCCGCCCCTAAAATTTTGCCGCTATAGGCTCCAGCCTTTTCAGCCTATTTAGAAATACGGCCCTGGTTCCCAATATGTGTTTATAATTTAAAGAAAAATAACAGAAAAATAAAAATAAAAACGGGGTACTAAAGAAAGAAAAACCAATTTAAAATAAAACCTTTTACTTTATTAGTGCTATATTTTTAGACTCACATTCAGACTCGAATGTGAGTCTATGACTCACATTCGAGATTTAAAAGGTTCTCATGTGATTTTGATGTTGTTTTTATATAATTTTGTAAAGTATCAAAGTTGTTGAGACGGAAACAGTTTTGAATAACCATGTCTTCTTTCATTGCAGAAACACCCAACCCAGCAATGTTGTTTCACCCTTTCCACATTCATGGTCACGATTTTTACGTATTAGAAGAAGGAAAATTACCTAGCACTTACAAGACTCCAGAGGGGATGGCATTTGTGCAGCGGAAACGTAATGAAAATAGGTACAATTTGCAGCCTCACCTTCCCATGAAGGATACAGTGTCGATTCAGAACCAGGGATACAGCATCATGAGGATTACAGCTAACAACCCAGGTATTATAAGGAGTGATGATCTATTGTGTTATAAGTAGGCTTTTCTGAAAAATTATATTTCCTGAAGAAATGTCGCTATTGTACCTGAAACAAAAAACCAGGAACTATTTTAATAATTTCAGGCCCTTAGTGCATAAATGCTAGATTATGTTTTCAACCTTCATAATTATTGGATTACAAACTCAGTGTCAGATATTTGAACAACAAAATAATGAGCAGAATAATCTAAAGGGAATTGTAAAACTCAAATAATACAGGGTAGCCGAAAAGTCCCTTTACACTATCTTTCAGTACTTCACAGGTCTTTTTAAGCATTGATACAGGGGTGAAGAACAGTGGGATTATAAGAAGTATCCCCTACCACTATCAGCCCACTACTACCCTTTGATCAGCTCTCCTTCCGTACATCGTCAATGATCTCCATTTTTCAATTTTATAGCTTGAATGTCTTGAGTGTATAGCTTAAAAATTCTTTGGGTGTGGCAGACACCAGAGGTTTTAATGTGGGGAACGTTTGGATGGCACTTTATGGGTACACAACAGAACAAATACTGGAAAAAAGGAAGAGCTGATAAATTACTGCTGTGCGGTTTTGAAAATTTTCAATGTTCCCTAAAACTTCATGGTCATGTGAAATTAAGGTAATCCAATAGATTCGCGATCTTAATATCCCCAAAATTAGAGACTTACCACACGGATTGCACCCTGGAGCAACTGAGAACACCCCTAATAAATCAATTAGTGCACGTTCTTCTGAAGTAATCCCAAGCTTTTCAAAGCAAAACCATATGTGAAACAACTTAAAAATTAAATGTCTTTGTCTGCTAGCAGTCTAGTACTTGATGGACAGTAGCATGGACAGTCGAGTGGAAATATTCCAGCTAGTTCTTCAACTCCTAAGGAGCTAACTGTCAATGAAAACTGTTATGTAACAAAAAACTAACATTGTTAGCTGTCCGATTGATTTTCCGATATTTGGTTGCTCATATACCCACTCAGTGACAACCAAACGCTACTCCACATAAAAAATTCTGGTGTCTGCCATGTTGGGCAAAGAAAGCATCATATGCCCAAATTGAAAAAATTACATTGTTGACGGTGCGAGGAACAATTACTCTACAGAAGTTAGTAGAGCGCTTATAGACATAGTGGGGGCTTGTTATAATCCCCCTTAACTTTACCGCTGCTCGTCACCGCTGAATCTAAAACAGATCTGCAACATATTGAAACTTAGTGTAAAGGGATCTTTTGGCCACCTTGTATATACTGCTTTTTATTAAACACAAACTCAACATGTGTAACATTATAATAATGTCTTCTAACGTATTAACGGACCATTGATTTTAAAACTATAATGTATACCCAGGCTGTCATCCAGAATTTCAAAATAATGTCTTTTAATGTATTAACAGACCATCGACTTTCAAACTGATGTATACCCAGGCTATCATCCAGAATTTCAAATAAATGTCTTCTAACATACCATTGACTTCCAAATTAATGAATACCCAGGCTGTTTATTCAGAATTTAGATTCTTCCTATTTTTCATTTCATTCAGAGAAGTTACCAGCGGTGCAGCAAGGTCTAGCTTAATTGTAGGATATATGAAACTAGCTTGCAGAATTAAGTTCTTGTGAATAGTATTACTAGTATATTTTGCACCAAGGACCAAAAATTGAGGTTTACTGCCTGAGATTGTGTTCTATGATGAAAACAAAATCTTATAGCACGGGAAAATTTATGGATGAAGATCTTTCATTCAAACTGATTACCTTTGTCCAATAAGTGAAATTTTAGCCTATTCTTTTTTCCCAGAATTGGATGGCATTCAGAAGTGTTACGAGCTAGATAAAACTATTTAATATTATGTTTAAATTAGTCTTGTAAAAATCATCAAATTTCACCAAAGTTTTTACTAATAAGAGTCAAAATGTGGTTGTAGGCTTCTGGTTCTTCCACTGCCACTTTGCCTACCACCAGGAGACTGGCATGGCTGTGGTGATCTGGGTCGGAGAGTTGGACGACATCCCTCCCCCTCCACAAGGGTTCCCTACCTGCTCCGACTTCCTGGACGAGCCCATAGAGCCGCTCCCAGACCCGAGGACCTTCCATGTGTATTATTAATAAAGGCTGTATAAATTTGTATATAGTCTCATTAGTTTTTATACGTGGTTTTCTTCTATATTTCTTCTGTATTTTCTTTTATATTATTTTCTATACGTGATTCTATATTTTTTAACTGTTTAAGTATTAAGTATAAAAAAATATTTTTTAACAGTATGTATGTTATTCGATTTTTATTCCCTTATATATAACGATAATTTGTTGGATTTTTCTTTGTTCACATTGGGGCCTCTTTTAACCATCAACCTTGGGGCCGAGACATCGTTAATCGAATAGTCAGTTAACAAAAATGAAAAAATGTCATTATAAACTGTATATTAAGCAGTTATAAAAGGTTTTGGAAAAATTTAACTCTGTACAAGTGAACATCACTATATCACTATTTTGAGACAGGGACCTCACACAGCGGTTACTTTAACCTGAATATGAATGCTAGATGAGTGTAGGATGATTGTGGCGTGATCTTGTAGTCTTGTTGCTTACTAAAGCCGACATTCTCTTTAGACAGGACTGTTAATTAATAGCCCAACAGCCAATGGTATCTAGGAATTTACAGTTTAACGTGGAATTTGAACCACAATTTCGACCTCATAAATACAAATTGGTCTAATTATGAAAAAAATGTTCTTTATGAAAGAACTAGTATTCACCAGTGTGAATGTTAACCCCCATTAGGAAATATCGCACCCACAAGCCATCGCTTATAACTATCCACAATACGTGACCTCCAAGTAGCTGGATTACAGGGCGACGCCACCGAATAATACATAAATATATGACATTATGGTACAGTAATTGGCATTGCATTCAATCAAATTGACAAATACTCTGTTGGCTCAGTATCATTTACGACACTTTAAAAGTAGAAAAATGTGCTTTTATGCAGTGACGGAAAACAGAGAGTGATGGTTAAAAGAGTAACAGTTGATCGAGGTATACTGTACTTTGAAAGACTGCCTTCCATGGACAGATCATAACCCATCAATATTGTGTTAAACCTTGGAGGAATTATATATAAGGAGTGGCCACGCGGGGTTAGAAGCGAAGCCGCCGCGCCGCGCTCGTCGGGTGGCGAGGCTACCGAGTCGTTGAATCATGGAAGTTGTTTTAAATGAAAGAATAAATTTTAGAAAAGTTTTTAAATAATTTGTAAATTTTTAGGTCTATATTTATCAAGTTGATAAATAACTGTGTTAAGGCTATGTATTTTACAAACGTCGACTAATGCTATTACAAAACCCGTAATCATTATTAGTAATTTTTGATTAATATTAATAAATCATCTTAATTGTCCTGATAGCCTAAAAAGGGAAGCTGTTCTTGTTAGTACATGTAGTTTACTTAGTTGTTAGTATTTGACGAATAATCGTCTATTTGTTTATAAGTTAGTTTTCAGTTATTGTATTCTAAATTCCGTACTTCTTATTATTTGTTTATATTATCATTATTAACCCATTAATAGTAAGTGCGATTAATTAATTGTATGCAAATAAATTACTGTCCTATATATTGTAAATATGATTCTGAACATCACTTGAAAGAGGTGTAAACTTAACGGTTTTTTACAAATTATAATAAGCAATTTACATTAAAAAATATCAATTCTTATATTTATTTTTGTTGAAAGTATTATATTAGACAATAAAATTAATTTTACAGCAACACATATATATTTAGATGATTTTAAATTACGTTTTTATGTATTAAAATCATCTCTTTAATACAGATCTTTTACTTTAATGTCCTTTTATAAATTAAAATATATGTTTTATCCAGAACAAAATTATATCACTGGATAGAGAATTTAATCCTTTTTAAAATGCAAAAGGTGGACTATGTGATTTGCCTGGTGTGCTCAGGATTTTAATTCAAAGTTGTGCGCGTCACGTTTTTTCCTATCTCTCCCATGTTACAGCGGCGGCACCATGCCACTCTACGGCCGGCCGTGCCACTCTAGTGGAGGGGAGCGGCCGGCTTCACTTTAGCACGGTATAATCCATAAGGACGTGGCCACTCCTTATATATAATTCCTCCAAGTGTTAAACACACTAAAATACAGTATTGGCTAGAAACAAACAGAGTTCACAAGTATAGTTGATTTAATTATTGGAATTAATTAAACTTTCATAATTATTTCATGAACTGCAAATTTAAATTCTAACTATTCTGTTAGTAAACAGTAAAAGTTAAATTTTAAATATAGAGTAATACAAATGATAGCTTGTTTCAAACATTTTATGCATATTTACTTTTTATATTGACATCTTGGCAGGCCCACGGTTTCTATGTGACGAGCTTTAGGGCCCGTGATATTTGCGCCCCCTCCCTCTTAGTAATGGATCAATAAATAAAAATTTGCCAGTGCCCCCAACAAACCTAAACCTCTAGCGCCCCTTGGCCCCGTTCCCATGGGGCCCATTTACAGAATTAGCCCTGCATCTTGGCTTCAGAAAAGAGAAAACTTATGGTAACTAACAGAAAATGTATTATGGTACAATAAAGAGAAAATATATTGTCCAAGTGCAGAATACTTCAAACTAATATTCACCATGGTAAATCTTTGTTTAATAAAATCCAAAAACTTAAAGTATTTTTATACAGGGTGTCCAAAAAAAACCTTTACAAACTTTTCCAGGTTATTGCGCACGTCAAAATAAGCAAAAAAGTTCCTATAAACATATGTCCTAAAATTCTTCGTTAACCCGCTAGCCGCCATTTTGTTTTTTACACTAAATAATTTTATTTCCGTAACGGATCATTGTATTAAGTTAATATTTGGCATGAACCTTCATTATAACAATACCCATTTTCAGTAAAAAAATTATTTTTTTCCAATGTGTATTTTCAAAATGGCGGCCATTTTAAAATTTTAAACTCAAATATCTCAAAAACGGTCAGTTTTATAAAAATGTTTCAAGAAACAAAAAAGTTGACGAATTAAATTATCTAAATATTGATACCAAGTTTGTAAGGATCCGACAACAAATAACGGAGTAATTGAGATTTTTCTCTTAAAGTAACCTAAATTCGCATTAATCATAGAGCAAAATCAGTGTTTTTCTGCAGGAAAACCACAATAACTCCGTTATTTGTTGTTGGATCCTTACAAACTTGGTATCAATATTTAGATAATTTAATTCGTCAACTTTTTTGTCTCTTGTAACATTTTTATAAAATTTACCGTTTTTGAGATATTTGAGTTAAAAATTTTAAAATGGCCGCCATTTTGAAAATACACATTGGAAAAAAATAATTTTTTTTACTAAAAATGGGTATTGTTATAGTGAAGGTTCATGCCAAATATTAACTTAATACAATGATCCGTTACGGAAATAAAAATTATTTAGTGTAAAAAACAAAATGGCGGCTAGCGGGTTAACGAAGCATTTTAGGACATATGTTTACAGGAACTTTTTTGCTTATTTTGACGTGCGCAATAACCTGGAAAAGTTTGTAAAGGTTTTTTCTGGACACCCTGTATATGAGTACATTGGCTGTGACTTGTGGCTAATTACTGAAATTAATTTTATTGCAATTTAATATGGGCTGTAGTACTATTAGATCTAGTCCAGTTATAATGTTAAAATATTATTATGATTTTTATATTATGAAAAAGTTTCAGATTAAATGTAATATAAAATTATTTAATTATGTTATTAAACTGCCTTATTGAGTGATAAGGTAGTTTATTGTATGTTTATTTCTAGTTATAAAAAATTAAATAAATAATGCTGTAGTAAACTGTTTGTAAAAATGATGATGAGGCTTGTAAATTTAATTTTATACTTTTTAACAAAAATAAGAAGACAAAGAAATTATAAAAACTGTAGAGAAGTAGTTTAAATTAAACATATTATGTTCTCGTTGAATTTAAATATTGAATATATTATGTTATGGTTAAATTTATCAAAGGAGCATTAACTGTAATAATCCATGTCTTTGATCTGATAAATGTCTATTTCTTCAAAAGTGAAACCCTCTATTGTTGGGCAGTGAGGGGCTAGTGTCCACCTTCTAGGGTGGACATTCCTCTTTCTCTTTGGGCTATTTCTAAATTCCAATGGGGTCAATAACTGTACCAAAGTTCACTCCTCTCTCAGAACCCCTACAGTGAACATGTGAGTATAGAATCATTATGGTCAAAGTTTACTTTAACAAGTCAAAAAAATATTCAATTTGTTTGTCTAATAATTTTGTACAATTGTTACATAAAAAAACTAGAAATGTGCAAAATATTTCCAAAAGTATTACAATTGTTACATCAGTAACATTAAGGATTTTCTGTGTCCTGTGATGTAAGGACACAGAAAATCATTGTAAAATCAACATTAGTACCTTCATGAGAAATTATCTGAACATTTTGTATTAAACTGAAATCCTTAATGTTGAAATATTATATTCATTAAAAAACCAGCTGAAGTATGACAATGGGACAAGAGATGTATATTTGAACCCGAACAATCTTTGATCATGGAAAATCTATTATTAATAAATAAAAAATTAGTTCTACTACGATCAATAAAATATGGACATATTATAGTGACTAAAAGTCTCAGCAATAGAAAATTGATAGTTGACAATTTTGGAGAGGAAACAAGATCAATGAAATCAGAACTTATCATTGGAAGTAAAGGAAGTAGTCATAAGGATCGGAAATTTCCCATTAAGTAATCAGCAGTTTAAAAATTAGAAAGGAAGATATTGCATATTGTAACTTGATTTTATTAATACATTTACACTTACATTTCCAAGCTTTTCTTTTATGCGTTGAATCCTTGTATAAGTTCTTTCTGGATATAAATAAAAAGGAAACCAATTATAATTCAAAGTTACATGCTCTTTGTGTTAATGCGCAAAAATTGGTTTTTTAACTGTTCTTAAATTGTTTATTTAATATTATAATTCTTGAAAAGGGCTATTTTGAATTTTTTTCAAATCAACATAAAAAATTCAAACGGAGTGCGAAGGTTTGAAGTTTTAATAACTATAAGCGAAATCATCATGTTTTGTTCTTGTTGTTGAATCAACAAGGGTAATCTTAGCATGCAATTTTAAAAGATTTGCCTATGGGCATTGATTTCATGGGGGGCAAAAGGGGCTTGCTCTCCCACAGGCAAAAAGGAGTCATGTTAAAGTGGCATTCGGCTGATGCGTTTAAGTACAAAATGTCTTTTTATAAATGTCTTTAAGTATATAAAACGAAATAGTATAACTGTGATAGATTTAAAAACCTTAACAAAGGCAAAAAAAATTGATCTTTTAAGTGAAGAATTAATTTAAACAATCTCTCCTTAAGGATAGGTTTTCCTTTTTTCGGTTAGCAATGAGTAAATTGCATGAGCAATGTTTTCAGTTCCAATTTTATTACTACAAATTTGGTTTGTATGGAATTCTCTTCATCCATATTGTCATTGGTTGAATAGAAAATTAGAAATTTAATTTCTGCTGTTTTGATTTCCTCACCATATGACCTACCGAGGTAACCAAATAAAATGTAAATATAACTTAAAAACTGAACTTCTTATGATTGTAAAGCACGTGATGTTGAATTTTTTGTTCTCAACTTGAATTCCACCAGTTAATTAGTTTTGTGTATGGTAAACATGGAAATCTTGGTCACATATTCACCTGCACTGATCAGTGTGATTAGGATTTGCACTGATTAACTATGCTACTTTGTAACCTTAAAAATCCTGGTGGATTCGTCTGTAGATGGGAAATTGAATGCACCAAATGGTGGACCGAATTCCAAACCGATCAGACTGTATAGGACTATTAAATGTATCCAAATATTTCATTAAGTTTTTTTCAACTTAGTATCATAGGGCTTAGGCTTCTTTCAGATCAGAGCGGTCCGGCGCCGCACCGGACCGGACTTGCGGCGGCGACCGGAAGGCCCTTTCATATCAAAGCGGCCGAATCCGGCGATTTCCAGGCCAATATTATTCAAATTTTAAATACAAATCCCCATTTTTATATCTTCTCATAATTTTATTTTTAGAAACATTTATAAATTCGATATTCCTAACGGTTTAGAAGATGGTAACGGCAGAAAGATAGTTTTTGTGCTTAAAGCTACGAAAGTTTGTTGAAAAGTGATCAATAGTAACCATTAAACACTAATAATACAGTTGAAATATCCTGTGTAACGTAATATACGAAAATTTGCTAACTTAAAAATAGCGTTTAGCTTTTAACGTAGACCTAAGATCCAAGATTTACCGAATGTTGCAAAAACTCTATTAATTGTCTCTGAGCATTTTACGTTAAACAAAACTGTCTAAGCATGAAAACAAATGTCTTACCTACAATATTGGATTGGTGGGATGTCTTTGATTTAGTACTAAATGTAACTTTCGTAATGTATCAAAATAAATTACTCAATTTCGACCAACAAATGCACTAGGATACAGGTTTTTTTTTACCTGATTCTTCTCAAGAATATTGGAGTGGGGGAGTGATTTAAACTGTGAACAAAAAATTAAAACTCGTGACAAACATGTTCGAGTATCAGATTTCCTTAAATAACGTTTTTAATCAGTTATAATGTCTTTCAGTAACTCCTAGTCAGCTGTTATATTTTTAAGCCAAACCTATGCCTTGTTAAAAGTAACAGTTCTAAAGTAAACTGATTAAAAAACAACTTCTCTAATAATATTGTAAAACTGATACACAATATGTTGTGATGTAAAATTACTGGCTGGTATAAAGCAGTGAAATAAAAAATAAAATAAATTAAATAAAAAACAAAGGGCTACAACCAATGGGATATTAGCGAGGATAAACGAACCCCCACCACCATTTCTCCCTAGAAGGATCAGGTTTAAAAAAACTGACTATATATGAAAACAATTATGCTTCCGGGTTGTGTTATAATAAAAACACATCTCCCCATGCTTCCGTTACAAAAACACGGTTATGGTGTTCTTTTAAGGATTTATCCCACAACACTGGCCTCTGGTTGACCAAACTTATCAAGTGCTCGATGTCAATTCATTCCTCCATGTCGTACACAGTGCTTATTAAAAACTACAGTTCATCAAGAAAACTGTAGAACCATCACTAGTGAACCACTGATAGACAGAGACTGAAAAATATTCTATTTATGTCTGGCGAAAACCCTGTTGGAAGGCACTGATGTGAACGCGTCGATAAAAACCAATGTACGAAACAATGTATGGTCCGGTGCGGCGACAGAAGGACCGTTTTTGCTTTCCGGCGGCCCTCCGGCGCCGGACGTCCAGTGTGATTCGACCGGCCGCTGCCGCACTAGTATGAACGCTCCCATTAGGATCAACAGTCAATATGCCGCCATCAAGATCCAAAAATAATGTTTTTGATCTGAGACGAAACGCGAATAAAATCAATTTTTAAAATATACTCAACAAAAACCATGAGCACAGATAAACCGAGCCATCTGTTCTCAAGTACAAGGAAGGTTGAGTATTAAATGTATAAATAGTAAATTAAATCCACCTTAAGTACAGCAGAAGTGGCCGAGAGGGTAAAGGCGCTAGGACAGTGATAGAAAGGTTGAGGGTTCAAATCCAGGTGGAGGTGGAAAATTTTTGATCGACTTTATTTACATTTTTTTAATGTGTTGGTTAGAAAAAAAGCATTCATTTACAAATTTTTGAAAAAAAATTGTAAAATGTTCAGTAAAACATAAGTTAAAAAGGTAAAAATTAAGTGAAACAAAAACGTTATATTCACGTAGTATTTTTACGTTTTTTTAACGTAAAAAAGTGTGACACTCGCACGTTATAATCACGTGAAAAAAACGTTATAAATCCGTTTCTTGACGTAATAATAATGTCAAAAATGTTAAAAGGAAACATTATTTTCACGTCTTTTTTACGTTTATGTGCTATCTGGGAACATTTTCGTCCGGTCCGGTACGGTGCCGGACCGCGCTGATGTGAAAGAAGCCTTGACACACAGATGCCTGAAATTTTGTACATATTACAGCCTCGACTAGATAATACCATAGTGGCAGCCATTGGTAAATTTTAATCAAAATTAAGTCTAAAAAAAATTGAAAAACACTAAATTCTTAACATTTTTTCGTGTCAAGTGTTCGTAAATTACTTTATTCTGGCAAATGAACTACAAAATGATATATTGTTTTGCCAGTATTAATGTCATGAGTTCGCTCATACAATAAATTATGTAAATTTTTCAATCAATCTTTATGTGTTACAGCAAATTAGGCAAAGCAATATAGATGTTATTGTTCATAGGTCGTGGTAAACTTTCTTTCTATAAGCTACAGTGACATTAAAGGTACATTTTCATAGTGATATTATGTATAGGTTGTCAATTTATATGGTTTATTGATTTTCAATAAATTTACGTAATAGATAGTAAAAAATTATTGTTTTAACAAATTATTGTACTATTGTTATTTATTTATTTCCATTTTTAATATTTTACACAGTTTTTTATTCCATATTATAATATATATATATATATATATATATATATATAAAAAAAAAAAAAAAAAAAAAAAAAAAAAAAAAAAAAAAAACAGATCTTCAAACTCACATTAATCCCAGGCAGTTTTCTTCAGGTTTTAAGACGAAAAATATTTCATTAAAAATGAGGTTTTTACTGATTTTAGGAATCTTACAGTACTGAAACTCTCTACATTCATTTTCATAGCTACAATAGCTTTGGGATATGCTACTATAACAACTGTCATTCCTGAGAAATTACCATCAGGTAAGATAAATATCTAAATAAGTTGTTTTATTATTATTTATTAAAATTATTTATAAAATTAAATAAGAAAAAGAGGTTAGTTAAGAAAATAAATTAAACAGAAACATTAATTTGTTGAAACATTTATGAACAACATGCATGATTCTGTAAAGCAATTAATTTTAAAGCAGGTCACTAAAATCCTTGAAGAGAGCCTGTAAGAACGGATGACTCTTCCGGAAATACCCTTCTAATGGTTAAATGCTCAAAACTGAATGTTCAGTGAAAACACTTATCTTTGATTCTATGTCAGAAAAGAGAAATATGGAATTGCATATTACAGGATGAAGAAAAATAGTCATCTCAAGCCTTTTTCAATCTGTTTTTGGTAGAATACTGATTATTAGGTTACATACCTTGTGCCTTCGTCAATCCGTATAGTTTTTCTGATAACTAGTTTCGGGACTGTTGTCCCATTTTTAAATCAGTAGAACGTCGTCAAAACTTTAAAACACAGTCATATACTTTACATTAAAAAACAACACATAACACAACAATGCGCAAACTTTAACAGTTAATTTGAGGTTGGCCGTCCAAGACATTGAGGGTTACCAAACATGCGGCGGACGGGATGACGGATGCGACACGACTAGTTATCAGAAAAACTATATGGATTGACGACGGCACAAGGTATGTAACCTAATCATCAGTCATTGATCAATCCTGGAGGCGAAAATGAATAAATTGGTAGATTAGTTTACTGCTCCCAGTATTCTATCTTCTACATATAAATAACGGGTATCAAAAAGGACTTAATATTTTTGGACATTCATGTAGATTCATTGAGAAAAATTAGAGATGTGTTTCTAGTGTAAATTTTTAGGGTGTAAACACCTATTTTTTAATCACATAATTTGCTAATTTTTAATTTTATCCATTTGGACACTAGCAACAGTTATGTTAAAACGACTAACTTGACGACGGTCTTGAAATGAGATGTTTTTCTATTGCCATAAATAGAGATTCGACCAATTAATTTTCCTCCAGTCAGTTTATATACACCATAAAACAATATAGAACTGTTTATTAAAACTAATGTCATTCCACTTGACATTATGTTTTGTGTCAAACACATGTTTGCATATTTCAGAACCGTAACTTTCCTTATTCTTTACTCTTTAGAACATTGGAAAAAGTTAGAGATTGTATTTGGATATGGTACACACAAACACAATACTGATCATGGTGTTTTTTCTTCTTTTCCGTCAGAGCTGCAGCCCAACGATGTGGACAGTGGGGCTTATGATAACCTGGACCACAGGAACCCGCACCTGTGTGCGCGGACATGCCGGGCGGGGGAGCCGCCGCGCATCTGCTACTACAAGTTCCACCTGGAGCCATACACTGTGCTCGGGGGGTGAGTTTACCGATTCAAGTATAAGAATATCATACGTAAAATTAGAAAAAGTTACTTTCCTTTTTGTCAAGTGAAGGTAAAGTACTACTTTGGCTCACAGGGAGATAAAGTAAAACTCATAACAATGACATTGACCTAATCTACACTCAACCTTCATACAATATTCGCCTTACAATACACACTAGTAGCTTCAGCGTCTTAAAAAAGATTAAGCGATTGACAATCTCGCAGCAAAGTGCAGTGAAATCTGGTAACCCTGATGCTCTGACAGCTGATTATAATACAGTAATAATAATATTAATAATAATTTTATTTCCCTGACAAAGTTTTACATTGTATGGGAATTTACAAGAAAGATTTAAAGTTTTTGCACTTTTTACAATTTAGCAAATTTTCATTTGATTACAATTTTATTTACTGATTTTCTCTAGACTTTTTCTTTATTTTAAACAGGCCCGCGGTTTGCATGTGACGCGCTATGGGCCCGAGATATGTTTGCACCCCCCCCCTTCCACTCCTAACCCCGCCACTCCCGAGGATATGAATCACCAAATTAACAAACCCAATGCCATAGGCATTTGAGAATTTGAGACGGGCATTCGCAACATAACAACAAAATGAAACATTGAGAGAACTATTTTTATTGTGTTCATTTTCGACCGCTAATAATGCGGTTGCGCATTGTAAAAGTAAAAAAAATGTAAACTTGCAAAAAAATGTAAACAACATTGCCAACTATCAAGTAGCAACAAGCAGAGTGCAGGCAGTGGCAATGATGAGTCATGAGTGGGACTCGAGAGTGGAGAGGATTCAATTGGCGGGCTATTTATAGGTCTACCAGACAGAGAAGAACCTGCGCAGAACCACGATCTCGAGAATCGCACGCACGTAGTGGTTGGGGGGGGGGGGGGAGAGGGTGGGGCGGCGCGGCAGGGGGAGATGGACCCATGGTGGGGATTAGTTGTTTATGGCGTTGGAGCGCCGTTCGGGACAACGAGTGTTCCTGCCACGTCGCCTTTCCGCACTTGTATGCTACACAGTACAGTACGCGCTGTATACTGCGATTTCTACTGATCGCAAAACATTTATCATTATTACTGTTAGGAGCACGAAGTCCCGTGGTTACGGCGTCAACGTCAAAATCTGCTTGATAAATTGTTAAATATTTTCTTGGTCGGGCTCCCAACAAACCTAAGAAAGCCCTTGCGCCCCTTGGCCCTTGCGCCCCTTGGCCCTTGCGCCCCTTGGCCCTTGCGCCCCTGGGCCCGGGCCCACCGGGCCCATTTACAAAATCGGCCCTGATTTTAAATTTATTTGAAATTTTTCTTCTTTCTTCTTACTTTTTACTTCTTTCTTCTTACTCCGTTCTTCATGACTATATTGTTATGTTTAATTTACTAATGGACTATTGCTTCTTTTACATTTTTCATTCTAACTCCTCCGTCCTTAATTCTTTCCATGTCTCCTTCCACGTCATTGGTTTTGCTCTTCAAAAATATCTTAATACGATTTACCTCTCGAGTGGATACCGGAAACAAAAAAGACAAGTACGCAAGAGTCTGTAGTTTTTATGTTTTTACAATAAAAGTTTAGTTCGTTGTATGAAGAAATTGATTATTTATTGAAAAGTTTATTGTCATTTTGTATATACATTTTATATATTATATTTAATATTGCAATGTTTATTTTGCCTACTGATTGTGATTAGATCTTAAACATCATATACAGCCCAGTAGCTTGGATGCTTCAGATCATGCTCTACAGAATGTTAATTTATATCTCAATTTAATCGTTACATAATATTAATATACACTTTAAAATTTATATTGATTTATGTATCTTTATTTGGTATTTATGATTTTATAACATAACATGCATAACATTATATATTTAACATATTAGGTGTTGGTGGAATTTTGAGACAGTAGTTCAGTATTTAGAACAGTATTCATTAATTCACTCAAATCAAAATTAAAATTCAAATTAATCAAAATTCAACTTGTGCTTACAAAAACTAAAGAAGATATCAATTGAATAACCAAAGACAGTGCACTATCACAAAATTACTTCACTACTGGGGTACAGTATTTTGTTTCAACAATCTATACATGTAACCATGGTTATCATCAGCATATTTTGGCCAGTTAAATTTTGGAGTTAAAAAAATTGGTGTGTAACAAAATTTGATGATTATTCAAGATTTGAACTGCTGATTAAGAAAAATACTTGTATTCAAATTTACTTTCAACATTTTAAGAAATTGATTATAACAGACCATTTATAATCGAATAATTTGATTCATACCATTATAAAATTTCAGAAAGGCGCTAAATTTTCAAGACAAGTAAAAAAGAAGAAACAAAATTAATTGAACCTGGAAAATTACTTATAATTTTGTTTAAGTGCCTAGGAATATTGAAAGTTATACTCCACAGTAGTATGAAATTCGCAAGTTAAAGTTATATGGAAACCTTTAGATTGTTTTTGTAAAGATGAATTTGATAAACAACAACCAGAAAAATGAAGCCCCACTGTAAACATCTAGTTCATCAAAGTTGAAGAGTGACCTACTAAATCTGCTACGTCATCGAACATTTTTAGCTATTCAAAATTGTGGCTGAGTTGAAAATGCATGAGTGTCATCGATTTATTGAAGTTGGAAGTTGGAAATCGAAAAACGAATCTTCAAATCCTTGTATTCTTCAAATTATATTTTGTGGATC
The DNA here is from genome assembly GCA_030545055.2 of Neoaliturus tenellus. NCBI lineage: Eukaryota > Metazoa > Arthropoda > Insecta > Hemiptera > Cicadellidae > Neoaliturus > Neoaliturus tenellus. The sequence goes on along the minus strand of CM061534.1, from coordinate 63,191,086 downwards.
AAAATTCACCATGAAGACATTTAAAAATTCTTAGCTCAAATATTGCAGTGTGTGACCTAAATTTCTTCCGTCTTTGAAAATTGTTGGTGGTGTCAAATGGATGGTGAACTACAAATTTTTGAGTACTAAGAAATCTAAGAAGTTATAAATTGGAAAGCAAGTCCTCAAATTGATGTTGTATGAAAATTGTAAGTAGATCCAAATTAGCTGCAAAACTTAAAATTTTGGTGATGTAAAATTATTAATCTTCTAAAAAATTGTGAGTATTATCAAATTGGTTGTGCCATCATAAAATTAGCAGCCACTGTTTCTCAACATACTTACAATATACTTCAATTCTACACTAAAATTTCTCCTGCAAACCTCTACCTCGAAACTTCCATTGGGATTATGTTTATTTGGAGCAACAAGAAAACTTTATTTGCTAATTTGCCATTATGAAAATTATTATTCGAAATGAAACATCTTGGGGGTTTGACGTCATCATTAGATTCAAGCATTAAAATGAAATCAACATCCTGGAACCTAGTGTGGAGTCAAACATGGAATCAAAATTTAAAGAAATTTTTCTTCCTTTCAAAACCATCCAGTCAACATACGAATGTACTGATTTTACAAAATATACTAAGTGTATTACAAACTTTATGATTTAAATAGCTTCTGTCTAGTATTGGTTATGTTAGTAAAAATAAAGTATTTCAGTCCATACCGATTATTTTTTTTATATGTAATCAATAATTGATGTAATCAATAATATATATTCTTTATTGTACAATAAAGAATTGACTGTTGACTATTGACTATTGACTAATAACATATGTTTTACTCTCTATTTTGGTGGAATTACTCTATATTTTGGTGGAATTAAAAATGTCGAGTTTGTAATTTATGCTCATAAAAATGAAAAATATGACTAATCTTGATCGTTAAAAACTATGATAATACATAGTACCGGGGAGCCGAGCTTCGCTCTATAGAATATAGATATGTTGTAAAATGTTACAAAATGTTTACAGTGGCATTGAGGTTAATAATGTGAGGGTGAGACGCCACAGCACGCCAGTCGTCCCTTTTCTGTAGATCTTTTTTTTAACTTTACCCTGCTTAAGAATATTGGGGTGGGAGACTTAAACTGTAAACAAAGAATTTAAACTTGCGATAGACGTCTTTGAGTAGCAGTTTTCCTTAAATAGAGAGTTTTTGCAACATACGGTCGGTAAATCTTACGGTAAACTCTAAACGCTTTTTATATTGGGAAATTTATAAATAATTCTCAGTTCACAGGGGTGGCACCGGATGAATAATGTATAAAATTTACCGCTGATCACTTTTTAATCAGTTTTTCATAGCTTCAAGTAGTATAAATAGGAAAATCAATCACAAATGAAATAGCGTTTAACGTTTACCGTATTTTTTACCGTATGTGCAAAAACTCTCTTAATATTTTTAACCTATTAATTTAAAAACGAAAGATTTGTGTGTCTTGAATATGCGCAAAGACTACTGGACCGATTGACCTGAAATTTTCTAAAACTAACTTATTTGTCTAAAAGAAATATTACTGTTATTCGTAAGCTTCTGGACTTTGTTCTAGTGGCCTTGTGATGTATTGTATGTCGAAATTTGAACGTGTATACAACAGAATTATCAAACGTGTAATTGGCAACTTTCAAGTACGCTGTGTCATAGAATAACTAACCTTTGTATCTTTGACTATACACCAACACGTGAAGAGACTTCTCATAGAGGCGTGTTTGTAAAATATTGACGGTAGTGCGATCTTCTGCTGCGTACATGAAGTAAAATTGACTTATGATAGATAAACCACGCTTCTCAACCAAAGATAAAACATTTTATACGTGAAGGTTATGTTTATGTTGTGGTAAAGTGTTTTTGCAGCACTGAAAAATCCAGCTGGATAATAACAACATCGATTGCAGCGAATATGGTGCTGCGTAGGCCAATAAGAACTTTCTAAATTTTGGTATCAAACAAAAAGCATTGGATGAGATGTCTACCACGTTAGTGTACGTGTACATAGTCAATGGTTGTATTTAAATTTCTCTAATCCTTAATTCAATTCAATAATTAAAATAAACAGCTGCTAAAGACTTATTCTTCACGATTTTGGATTATTTTGGTAAATATTCATATCCAGTTATAAGGGTACACACACTATACAAAACTTAGTATATTTAAATTGTAACACAAGGTTGTTAAAGCATTCCCAGAAGTCAAAACCCCTACAACCTTATATTTGATTAAAAGATCTTGACGATGTCCTCCCAACCTTCATAGGGCTCCGCCCCCTGCGGACATTTTCAATATTACCATGTTATTCTTACGGAAGCACCATTTTAGTAATGAACACATGAAAACATTTAAGAAAATGAATTAATAAACAGCTGTTCTCATTTAAAGCATTGAGGGAACATTGGTATTAAAAAAACTTAAGCATATTATAGACTTGAGGCGAGTGAGAGAAGCAAACGAGCTCAGCTGAAGGACATACAATTTCTCGGGTTGGCATTGCAATTTGAGTACCGTTGCAAAGCAAAGGTTAGTCAACTAGTAATATATATAAATTTAAAGCATAAACTGCCTTCATTGTTAAAACACCGATTTTTTAAATCATGTTGCAACCAATCAGAATACCTATAATGGGTAACCGACAAAATGAGGGTAGGAAGCGGTGGAAACTATGGGTAAAATGGCGCGAATGATCAGAGGACAACAAATTAACATAACAAGAAGAGCAATTTTAACCTCGTTGGGACATACCGTTAAAAAAAATTCGTTTGGCAATCGAACACCAGAGGTAAATAAAGCTCTAAAACTAGAATCAAGAATCAAGAATCAAGAATTTATTAGCCGTTAAATATACAGGATACAATGGGCATATTTTACAAACAGGTCAATTATACAATTATGTCAATATTACAATTCAAAAATTCTTCGGTTGAATAGAACCCTTTCTCTTTAAGCCATTTACTTAAAACTAAACAAAATTTCTTTGGTGGTAACGATTTTACATCATTTGGCAATTTATTGTACAGCAAGATTTGATGGTACCTATGACTCTTATAGTACTTATGTAATCTAATGCTAGGCCTAATTATATTATCTTTTTGTCTAGTGTTATGACAGTGGATGGAGGAGCTCTTGTGAAATACATGAATATTGTCTCTTACAAAGGCTAGATTATAGTATATATACAAACATGGCAGAGTCATAATTTTTAGTTCACAAAAAGCATTTCTACAGGATTCGTTGTAGGCCATACCAAGCATTACCCTTAGAGCTTTTTTTTGCCAGATAAAAGCTTTTTTTGCTGAAGGTGAATTACCCCATAGTTTTATACCATACACAAGATGACTATGAAAGAGGCCATAATAAATCATAATGACTATGTCTAAGCTAACACAATTTGTTAATTTTCTTAGCAAAAAGGTAACCCTAGTAAGTTTTTTGCAAAGGTTATCTACATGTTCATCCCAGCAAAGTTTACTGTCTAAATGAATTCCAAGGAGTTTCACAGGTTAAACAAATCATCCTCTAATTCTAAGTCATAATGGCTATTGAGTGAGAATATAATATGTTCAGTTTTATTTTCATTGATAACCAACCTGTTATCTGCAAACCATGATTTAGATTCATCCAAAGCCCTGTTAAGTTGGGTTTGGACACTTTTCAAGTCAGCATCAGAATGCACCAGAGTGGTGTCATCTGCGTATAATACAGAAAACACAGAAACATTGTAGCTAAAATCGTTAATAAAAACTGAGAATAGAAAGGGACCAAGGACCGAGCCTTGTGGTACCCCTACTTTGACCTCCAGGTATTCGGAGTTCAAGTTGTCAACACTGACCATTTGTTTTCTGTTTCTGAGATAACTTTGTATTAAACTTAATTCACTACCAACCAAGGAATCTAAAATAAATAAAGAGAAGGTAGGGGTCAAGACACGCAACGCCCTCTATGCACCAGGTGTTCTTTTGCACCTATGGCGTCATCATTAGCAGCATTAACAGTATTAGTAAATGGTGATGTCATAGGTGCAAAAGAACACTGGTTCATAGAGGGCGTTGCATGTCTTGACCCCTACCTTGTCTTTATTTATTTTAGATTCCTTGCTACCAACAATGCCATATCTTCTTAACTTACTACATAAAATGCTGTGAGAAACTGAATCAAAAGCTTTACTTAAGTCTATTAGTGTGGAACCTATAGTTTGTTTTTGTTCAAAACCATTTAGAATATAATCTACAATATGTTCTTCAGGCCCGTGCTGGCCCACCGGGACACCGGGACGTATCCCGGTGCGCCCTCCGCATAGAGAATTTTTTGGCGCCCTCCAGTTCCGAAACAAACTAATTTTACTCTGAATAGCAACAACGAAAAGTAAAGTTTCTTTCAAAGACGACTCATGTAACAGCTTTGAACGTCGTCTTAAGTAAACAAAACAATAATTTATACTAATGTAATTTAATCCAGATCATTCTTGGACTAGGATAATCAACAATAATACCGAGCGGAAGACTGAATATTTTACTAAATGGAACTCATGGTCAATACGGGTAGCGCGCGGGGCGCCCTTGGCCTTGGCCAGTGATGAAGGCAAAAGAGGGGGTGGGGTTGGAACGAGATGTCTGCCATTGCCGTCTTAATTTCGTCTGCCTGTTGATATTTGTCACTATAATCAGTGTCAATAACCTCATGCAGTATGCCAAATAAAATGAAAGCTTTATGCCTATTTGTAACATGTGTGGTGAATTATTCTGTGATTTATTGTCCTCGTGCAAGTGTCTAATTCTTTAAATAAAGTTAGCTTAAGTGTCGTGGGTTTTCAGTTGTTTATGTGGAGGCTGGAACAACGAGGTTAACCTAGATATAGAGTGCTACAAAGATATTTGCCTCCTCCGATTTTCATCATTTTACCCCTATTCCAGCTGTTTCCTTAGTTAACAGTCCGTTATTTAAAGTTTCCCATCCGGTATCTGTCATTTTACGCATAAATGTTCGAGGTTTCTATGTTGACTAACCTCAAATAAACTCAATAGCCTGCCCAAAGACCATAAACTCAAAGTGGCTTTAGACCAACAAATAATCAGATGTTTTATAAGTATAATCCAGTATAATCTGTATTTTTTAGGCTTGTTGTGGCCAACTAGAATAGCTAAAACTGGTTACCAAGGAAACGAAGACGAAGTGCTTAATGGTTACTAAGGAAACGGCGTTAATCGGGGATAAAATGGCGCAAATCAACAGTGCTAAAAAAATTTACATGTTTATCCCGAGAGGACACTATCTCGGGAGAATCTCTCTAGCCCTAAGGTTAATCTTAAAATTATACTTGTTGAAGTTTACCATAATGATGGCGGCTACTGCTCTTACTCTTCCAAAACTTGTTATGAACAACTGAATTAATACGACTCAAAATTTAAAATAACATTATTTTACAGTGGAATTATTTTTTTTAATTCCATCACGATTTATGTTTTTAGTTGAAACTGCATTGTCGTCAATCATTAGGTGTTAACAAATTAATGAGAAAATACTAGATTACCGTACCTTGAAAACAAGAAATGTTAGATGCGAGTGGCTATAATTGTGTCCTTACAGCAAGGCTATCTATAATCAGTGCAAGAGTGTGGACACCCGGTGTATTTTTATATTTGGCATGTTTATTTAAGGGATCTAGAAAGACAGGTAACATTTTTACTTTTCATTGTTATTTGAAGGCTAAATCACTCCAATAAAGGAGGCTGCCAAGCAACTAATATCAAACTGTGATAACTATGGACGAAGATCGAACCCGTCATACCAAATAGTTTTTTTTTCTATTGTTAGTATTTTGTTATTATGTACTTTTAGTATCATGAAATTAAGAAATTAACTAGTAAACTCTTGCAACGTGTTATTGAATGTATGTATTAACAATTAATAGTTTGAGATATTTGCTTTATTGTTAGAATGTTATATTGTGTGTTTAGTGACTCTTAATCATGTTTCAACTACTTTTTTCTCCCTAAGTGATATAGACTGGCCACCATGAAGTACCTATAGGGATATAAAATATTTATCTGGCTAATTATGAAAATATTTTTTTCCCGGGAAGCATAAATGAGTAAAAAGAGTAAATATTATTTGTACTATATAAAATGGATTTAAAGCTATCAAATCGTTTGAGATTTGTATTAAGATGTTAACATTTCAAAATATATTCACTATATTCAATTTAATATCCTAGGTATTTATCCTAGGTATAGGTAATTCTCCTTGTGACAACAAAGGGTGGGGAGGGGTGGTGGATGGGGGTTACACTGGCGCCCTCTGGCCATGGCCGTCCACCGCCCTAAGAAGAGAGCCAGCACAGGCCTGGTTCTACTGCATCAATTGTGGAATGTTTAGCCCGAAAGCCGAATTGAAAAGGATATAACAAACTATTTCTAACAAAATAATCATTAAGTTGGTACACAACACAAGTTTCAAAGATCTTACTTACAATAGGGATGATTGCCACTGGCCTATAATTCTCAGGTTTTTCAGAGTCACCCTTTTTAAAAATTGGTATGACCTTGGTGACCTTCAGACTGTCTGGAACACATCCTGTACTCAACATTAGGTTTAACAAATATGTAAGAGGATACAATATTACATCCACAATAGTCTTAAATAAATAATTTGACATACCGTAAACATCTTCTGCTCTAGAATTACTCATCCTACTTACAATAGTTAAAATAGTTCTTTCATCAACCAGTTCAAGGCCGTAGCCAGCGGGGGGGGGGGGGGGGGGTCAGGGGGTCGAAACCCCCCCCGAAATTTTTGCACAAGTAATTAAAAACAGACTAATAAAAATATGTAGGATTTTTCCATAAGAATCGCTGTTTTAAAATTAAATAATGGCAAGGAACAAACTTAAAAACAAAGTAAAAAATACTCATTTGTTTAATTACAATGTTCAAGTCATAACGGAAGTCGTAGTTAATCAGCTGAGTGCGCGTCAAAATGGGGATAATCGCGGTTCACGGAGGAGTGTAACAACAAATGAGCGGGAACTTGACATAACCTTAGCATGTCAATTCCCTCATCAGAACGTCTGAAGATCGTGTGTTTGGTGCAGTATAATTTTACATAGTAAACTTTAGTCTTCATAAAGCTTTGTGTCGTTTGTTTAATTGACATAGACTATATGAATGTTTAGTTAGGTAGGTAAAACAAAACAAAAACTGCAAAAATATATTTTAATTATGCCTGCTCCTGCATCAACAGCCTTGATTTAACCTTTATATGACTAGCCAAGACGAAGACCAGCCAATATTTCTTCTTGTAATTTTTTCTTGTGGTCAAAGCCGTCTGAGCGGCTTAGCACTGAAGTAGGCCTACGATGTAAATTCACAGGAGAGACGGAACGACATAAAAATACCTTAGTTTATTTTTTTTCTGAACCAACTAACTTATAAGTTAGGCTACTCTGATCTGATACGAGTAAGGTATATTTGTAACTGTGTATGTATGCATACAGATCTCAAAAACGGCTGTTAACGATTTTCCAAAAAATCTGAAAATAACTTAGGTATTTAGTTCTGAGATAAAAAAATATATTATTTCAGGTCTCAGTGTCAGGAAAAATTTTATTTCGTCATAATCTTTAGTTTAAATTGTAACACTTTTAACATTGGTCTTTAAACAAAGAAATAATGAAAACAGCTGACCCAACTGTCAAAGTAGGCCCTACAGACCGTGAGTTCGAGTATGAACATGATGTGGTTTTAAATGATAAACAGTTACTGGTAAATTACAAGGAGACTATAGGCTAGGGCCAGGAGAGCCGCATCCCATAAGAGCAATGGTGTCACTTTCTGCGACATCCATGGATGTCGCCTACCGGCAAGTGTTGCCAACAAAACAGCAAACAAAAATCGTTCTCGTTTGGGTTGGGAATTTTCTGTCTCAACAATTACTAAAATAAGGAATTTCAAAGCAAAATAGGGTAGAATTTATGGTTTTAGAATTACCTTGATTGATAATTTGTAATTTGGTCATTACCTAATGGTTTGTTATCAACTAATAATCCAAATTTAAAGTAGAGTAATATGGCGTCGTTACGATAAATATCGTACCCGTGGCAAGACTGCTTCATTCTCTTTCTTAATCAGCTGTGTAATGGTAAATATTATAACGTAACTTGACTTCCGTTTTAGTTTAGACGCTTCATATCCGGAACACAAAAAAAGCTATACGGCTGACCTTGGAAGAAGTTATGCTTCTTCCTTTACAGACCTTGGGTAAATTATAGCATTGACTGCTACTATAATAAAATATAATTTACGTTTTTTTTTTAAATCGCACTTTATATTGGTGATTATGAATAAATTAAATTTAGGTGAAAGGATAAAACAACTTTGCAATTTGTGGGATTGTAATTGATTTTAAAACAAAAGAATTAAAAATTAATTAAATCAGATGTTAACCATAGAAATATAATCCACGTGTTACGGATTCAACATGTGGCTAAACAAATATATATTAAAGTGCAGCACACGTAGGCCTTCTTAAAAACAGTCTAAAAGGCAAGGAGCGGAGCGAACGAGCTCGTCTTGAATAGAAACAAGCATGTTTGCACTTGGCATTTTAGGGCACTGTCTGTTATACTGATATTACTATGAAGAATTATTTAAGTTTCCCGAGCAAATGCTCGGCCCCCAGGTATTTATTATAGACTGAGGAAGGGTGAAAATATTCTGATAACGAGTAATAAGTATAGTTAGGCTACTGTGGTATTTATTGTGTTGTAAAATGATCAGTTTTAGGTATGTTATTTTTATATATTGTTAGCATTGACATTTAGTGACATTTAATTGTACGTTTTTTTTAGTTAGCAAGCTTCCCTAAAAAGAATAATTTAGTTCATATTATGATGATTAAAATGCTGTATTTTCTTCAATGCTAATAATAATTATTATTGTAATTATATAAGTAGGCTCCTATTTAAATATTTAAAACGTCAAAAATCACGCTTTAACATTATATTATAGCCTATTAACAATTGTGTTAAAATGAAAGTTTGATAGTTACGCGGAACTCAAACCCCCCCCAAAATTTTTTTCTGGCTACGGCTTTGAACCAGTTCCAACTTATTAAAACTACTGTCATGACTGTTACAATTCATTAAAAAATCATTATCTATATTATTTACAATCAAATCACTGTCCTCAGTATCGTCACCAACATTAGTAGTAGAATTGACAAAAAACTCATTCAACTCCTGTGGAGAAATTGGTATTACTTTCTTTGTTTTTTTGCAAGATTACCTTCTTTTTTTGCAATCGACCAAGCCGCTTTGCATTGATTCTTTGAGTAAGTGATAAACCTACCATTTGCTTCTATTTTAGCTCTCTTGATTTCTTGTTTATATTGTACCTTAAATTTGTTAAATAGATTTTTATCCTCAAGATTGTTAGAGACTTTCCATTTATCATACAAGGCTAAAAGAAATGTGCGCATGTTACTCAATTTGGGTGTGAACCACTTAACAGGCTTTACAAAAGTATTTGAACTATTACAAGTCACCTTAGGACAACTAACATTAAAATAAAATGACAGAATATTTAAAAATACATTTACAGCACTATTTACATCATTGTTACATACATCTACCCAGTCAACAGAAATTAGATTTTGTTTAAAATCAAATAATTTCTCCTGAGAAAGAAAGCGCCTAAAACTAATTTCCCCTGAGCATGATTGTTTTTTGTTACTAATGTCAGGCTCAGTATCAAGGTTAAAAGCGGTCCATACACCCGCATGATCAGAAAGCAGGTCCTGTTTCAAAAAACTAACCTCAATAAATTCTGAAAAAATATTTGATGCCACAACATCGATACATGAATTAAATCTTGTTGGGGTTCTGTGAACAAAATAGAGATCAAAAGATCTCAGCAAATTTGTCAATTCAACAGTTTCATGATCATTAAGCTTAAGAATGTCAACATTTAAGTCACCTGCCAGAGCAACATACTTTGTGGACTTTGGCCTATTAGTAAGATTGATCAATAAATTCTCTAGATGTACAATAAAATTTCTAAAACTAGAAGAGGGAGTACGATAAACACATAATACAAGCAAATTGAATTTACTAATGCTAATTGCCGAAGCCTCACAAATTGCCTCACCACAGTTCATACTAACATCCAAAGAGTCAAAGAGTATGTCTTTCTTAACAAATATACATGACCCTCCATAAGAGGCTTTTCTAGAGTAGAAACTAGCTAAAACATAATCTTCTGGTATATACATAGTGATTTCGTCTTCAAGGAGCCAGTGTTCATTAACGCAGACAACATCTGTTAGTTTGTCGGCTAGTACAATCTCTAATTCTTGTAGTTTATTCCGCAAAGATCGCATGTTAATGGTAAACATATTCAAAGTAGACTTCTGTGCCTCAATGCTAGTAAAAGTTTTAGTTAGACATAAGGCATTAGAATTTAGGTTATTTTCACTTCCTGGGAGTTTTTCGCTAAAAAATTATCACTCCTACCAGTTAGCTGTCTTCTACGGGATTACTACTCCCTATTGTAACGGAAGCGCTCGTTCTACCTATCAAATGTCAAAATGAGCATATTTGTTTCCAAAAAATTATACAACAACAAACTGCTGCCAAACAATTTTGACCATCTTTTTTTCAATTCAACAAATCAGCATAATTCGTAAACAAAAATTACATCTTATAGTGCTATCTGTGTTTCATGAGTAGCATTCTTGGTTAATTCCTCATAAGTATGTCAATACTTATTCGGTTCTGTATACATTGACAATTACATTTTTTAAACCTATTATAATCATATGATTTGCAACTATGCTTCTCTTAACGTTATATTATATACCAAGAATGTATCGCTCAATACCGGGTTTCCAATTGTGCTTTTGGATATGATGCCCACCATGCCCAACCACAAAAAAAAAAAAAAAAACTATTAACTTTTCTTGTTTTCAATACACAAACTGGCTACATGGTTAAAACACGGGACTTACATTTCAGAGAAAGTTTTATAATCACGTGATCGCTCCAATGCTTTTCTTATGGAGAAAAATGATTTTTATTAACGATTTTACAAAATATTCCGAGCGTTTTGAGCGTTTTGATGAATTAAACTACCATTATTTTGTATCCAAGAATAGTTATTTTCTATCCGGAACGATCTCCGGCTTGTACTTCGCGAAATAATTTCCAACCACAAACCCCACTACAAAACTTTCTCGTTTAATATAATAGGATAAGATAAGCTTTAAGCAGGAGGGTTAAGTCACTAATCATAGAAAACTCCTAGCACGGAAATGTGCAAATAATTAAGGAATTTAGAGAAACAACACACTTGAAATTAATTGAGGTGCCTTTCTCAGTTGTTTACACTATGATATGATTTTAAATACCCCCGTACTCAGCAAATTTCCAAAGGAATTAGAGCTTTTGTATTTTTCCCATAGACACCATAGGAAGGAGTATGTAGGTTTATTGCCTTGGGATTTTGTTAAAAAAATGTTTGTTGTTAGGAAAAGTAATGATTGGGTGAGGTAAAAGTCAAAATTTTATCAATATTCGACACTTTTTAATATTCCCCATAAACCTCATGGGGTTGAGTATATTATGTAGGTTTGCAGCCACATGGGTGTTGTGAGCAAATATCAGTTAAACTCTACCTAGTGAATGTACATACCAAATTTTACCAAGTTACGTCAATAAATAAGTGAGATAGAGGGATTTGTTTATTCCCCATAAGATTAATATGTGAAACCTATTTTTGGATTTTCTCCATAACTTGTTAAGCCAAGTTAAAAATTCAAAATACTAAATTGTTTGTTTTTAAGCTCTTTTAAATGGTTTTAGTTAAAATTGTTGAATTTTAAAAGTTGTGGTCCAAAAATACCAAAAAACTTTTTTTTTACCTCTTTGAAACCCCATAAACCCCCGTTCCCCTAACCCAATAATGCTGGTTCGCGAACTCATGAAAATAGAACTGTTCTTATACATTTTCATACCAAATTTCATCAAAATCGGAGGTCTCCTTCAAAAGTTATCAGTACCACATAAACCTTTATCATAGAGGTCCAGGAAAATTAAATAAAAAAATAATAACATTGTTTTCAAGCCAAATAGATTAATTTACACATTGTAGTTGAAATGATCTACAAGCAACATCCCTAGGACATGTCAGTGGTTAGAACTTTAATGCAAGATAGTGTGGATCATGCACTATATAAACTGCAGTTTTAATAAGTATTTTTCTTTGATGAAAAAACCTACAAAAATAACAGTAAAAATAGGAAATTTCCATAAGCTATTCCATGGCTTATGGCTTTCATGGCAGGAGTTCCAGATGGGTCTTGAAGGACATCCCTTAAAAATATTTAATGTCCTTGAGATATCGTGAAAGGATATTCCAAAATGCATGATTTGCAATATCCATAGGATTTTCTTGAAATAAATTTGAAAATATTGGGGATATTTGGGATTACACTGGGATATACCGATTTATCATTACACACCATAACAAGCACAGAATATTTATTTTACGTCAAATAAACTTTCAAAATGTGAAACTACATAAAATAAAAACGTATTGATTTTACACAAGTTAAAATATACCAAGTACAATTATTAGCCTTTTGATGTTAAAATATACAATCCAAATTACATATTTTTATAATAATTCACACTCAAAATATTTTGCTAATTTATTTAAATTTTTTAAATACTTGAAAATAGTCTACCTGTAAATTATTTCAAATTTAGGCTAACTTTTTTACTTTGACTCGCAACACTTCCCAAGTGCACCAATGAAAAACAAGTTTCAATACTTACTAGAAAATAAGAACACCATTTTGCACAGATCGGGTGGCTCAAGAGGGTAGAGTGTCAGGTCATTAAGTAAGAGGTTGCAGGTTTAAATCCTGTCATGGGTTATACTTTTTGCTCATTTTTGGTTAGTAGAAATGCATTTATTTATAAATTTTGATGGAAAAAGTTACAATTTACAAGATTTAGGCCAGTTTTTCAGGACAGCCCTTAGGGATATCTAAATGTCCTGAGGATATCCCAAAATGCGGGACATGCGCGGACATTCAATATCCCCAGGAGATCCCTCTGGGATGTCTTTTTGAGAATATTGTGGATATTTAGGATTTCCCTGGGATATTCCAATATCCCATCAGGATATGTTTGGGATGTTCTGGGGATGTACTTGTGCTGTGTGGGTAGGTCAGTAGAGCCAAACATTATAATATATATAGGAGGACAAAGTATATTATATTTCTGTGGTGGGGTTGTAGGATTTTCATGAGCTGATCCTAATACTTTATTAGATGGTCTATTCTACAATATCAATAACGTTAAATGCTGCAATTGAGTGTCAAATTAAATATTCTGATTCATTTTAAACCCATTACATCGATATTGCAAAAAAAGAAAGCTTAAAACTAGTCTATGATGTACCTTATCTATCATTTAATCAAATTCTTTTTCCTTCAATTCGATTAATATTTGCCTTTCCTCTTATTATCATTCTAACTGTTCGCTGATTGTTATCCGGCATGACTTGCAGACTTCTCAGAGATATAGAGTTGCGCCGAAGCAGCTTAGGCAGTAGCTGGACACATAAGTCCTTGACAGTTCCTGATTTATCAGAGGAGGGGAAATCGTCAGTGGCGGAGACATGAATTTCATGACACTGTTATAAATCCACTATTATAAATCCAGCTGATTATAAACTTGCCACAATGGACATTCCGATTTTCGAGATTAGATATTAATCATAATGGATAGTCTTAATGAGTGCTTATCAATTTTTTTTAGTTACCGGCTGGATTTTGGGGTGGGAGAAAATCTTCAAGAAATTTTGCCAATAATTTCTTTTAGTGAGACAACATTGCACATAACTGCCCTAAGACACAAATACCTAACACAAGTACAATATATTATAATTTTTTCAGTGTTTTTGCCCATCCAAAAAAATGAAAAAAAAAAATACTTAAAGAAAAACTTTGTAGAAGTTTACACCATGTGTTGCAGCATCATCATATGGTTCAAACGTTTTATATTAGAGTGTTGCATCTTAAATTTAGAAAACTCTGAAAGGACAGTGAGTGTAGCAAACAAGCTGGTTGTGGGGCGAACGAGTTTGTTTCAAAAAGAACAAAGCCTTTTCGATGTCAGGTATTTCACCATACATGTGCCTGAGACTTTTACTACTGTACAAAAGAACTGTATAATTTTACCTAGCAAATGCTCGTTCCCCAGGCACCATATAACTGAGTTTTAACTATCGTACAAGACAATTAAAGCTGGGTCCGCACTGTCCGAACATTTGTGACGAACTTTTTTGGCAAACACAAATCAACAAACATTTATAACAAAAAATCACTTATCATATCATTTCATTAGAAATAAATACCAGCAAAAACAAATGTTCGGTAGAACGATGGTTGGCGAACATGTTCCGTCAGCGCGGACCCGGCTTAAATTTCAATGTTTAAATCCAAAAGACTATTCTAATCCTAAAACTTTTATACTACTAGTATTAAATTACCCAAAATTACAGAGCATGTGGGCAGTGCCCCACTATCAGAGAAGATTGCTTTAAGCCTCAGTGTGTGACGGCGGACGGATTTGAGAGAGCCATTCTGACTGTTAACCGTCGACTGCCGGCTCCCTCCATACAGGTAATACCACCCTAATTACTCCACTATGTCACCTCACCGCCATCATACTTACCAAAGAACTTTTTAATGTACAATATAATATGGTATGCTTTTATTTCTGGTTATAAAATTTCACTAGATTATTCCATGGGAAAAGACCAATTGAAATTCTTTCATAGAAAAATGATTTGGTCATTGGATATAATCAGAATTACTGCTCCTATTTGAATTTCCATTTACCATTTGCAAATCATAACTTAAATTGAGAATGAGTAATTTGTCTTTAGAGTAGAATATTGTCTGGATCTTTAAATAATAAATATTAATTTTAATGAAAAAGGATATTTTAAATCACAAACCTTTTGGCCATTATGGTATATGTTTATTTATAGCTCTTTTGGCCAGCTTTGAGCGTTAGCTCAGTTAGTGGTACATCTCTGGTATTTAGTGGCAATTCAACCATCCATGGTTTGATCCTGGGTAACGGCATTTCAGGTACAAACATGAGGGGTCACCTCTGGCTAGCCTCTATGATGACTTAATGCTTTAATAGTACCCTTTTTTAATTTATTACATAGCATTAAAACATATGTCCCACCTAAAACTATTTTAGTAGAACTTCATTAGGGACTGCAGGAAAAATCTATCCAAGTATCAATCAACTTGTACTTAAACTACCCGATTATCCATGAAAAATGCTTATTTTTAGCTAAATGGTTTACGTTAATGTACCCATGAACGTTCAGGTATGTCGAGGGGACACGATCATAGCGGACGTGATCAACCAGATGCCAGGTGCGAGCACGAGCATCCACTGGCACGGCATCCGGCAGCGGGAGACGCCGTGGATGGACGGAGTGCCGATGGTCACCCAGTGTCCCGTCCTGGAGGGCCAGACCTACCGGTACCGCTTCCTGGCCGATGAACCTGGCACCTATTTCTGGCACTCGCATGACGGTCAGTGCCGTTACTGGATTTGCTTTATATGCTTTCCACAGCCGAACCTTTTAGATATTAATTTTATTGTAATTATAAACAAGATATTTGAACCTGTGAAAATTTTTGAGAAGTGATTTATTATATCGACTATGTAAAATAATTGTTGAAATTGATTTTGAAGTTACTAAAAAATGGCAGAAAACTGTAAAGTTTGCAAAAATAATTAAATTCCTTACATCATCACATAAAAGGATTAACTTAAAACAAAATCAAATTACCTATAATTTCCTTTTGCAAGCACTAATTGTTCATTTTCTACGCTTCCACAGGACTGCAGAAGGCAGATGGCATTGTGGGCAGTCTGGTGATTCGCCAGCCAGATAAGGAGAACCCTGTGAGATCTTTGTACGACTACGACCTGCCGTCACACACGCTCATCGTGCAGGACTGGATGCATCCCATGAGTGCCGAGGGTCTGCCGGGACTGCTCAAGAAACTGACGGGGCAGAACCCCGACTCGTACCTCATCAATGGCCGAGGCGTGTTTGTGGTTGGTAATTGTGTTTATTCAGGTGTAAGGGAAAGCCTTTGGATGTATTTAGGACCCAAGTATCAGCTGTGATTGTTTATTTGAGAGAACAAAGTTGTCAGCTTAACATTAATGACGGCATGGGAGCGATATCATTTCCAAGCTGTAATGCATTACAAAATGATTTAATTTTAAGTCAGTATTTTATCTTGAAATTGAAACATTGTAAAGCACTGCTCAATAGTACAATGTATTCTGGGGCACGCAAAAAGTGCCACCTCAAACATGTTGAAGAACCTCTAGCAAAAACACTTGGCATCTTATTCTTTCCATAATTATTAATAGTCTATTATAGATTAAATTAAAAGAGGTTCTGGCAATTTTATAATAGTTTCCCAATAGCAAATTAACAGCTTTTTCTATTAAAGGATTAATATTTTCAAGACAATAATTAACGGAGCTTCCAAGCAAACCTATACCAAAAGTTGGCTTATGATGAATTTAACAATATACAGACTCCTTTCATTTCCATGTTACAGAGAGGTCTGTATGACTTGTATGGTCCAGACAAGACACCTTTGGCAGAGTTCAAGGTGAAGCCTGGTCATCGTTATCGCTTCCGGATTGTCAGTGGAACTTGCCTCGCTTGTCCCTTCCGTATCACTTTCCAGGTAAGTTTATAATAAAATGTGTGTAGTTATTATTGTTAACATGTTTGGTATAGATATGATTCAAGCTTTATGAGAAAGTGGGGCAAGCAGTTTTTTGTCAGTGTTTAAGGTGTCTCACTCAAAGATTTTAATGATATTTAGAAATTCCAATAATATATCCAACCATGAACAGATCTTTAGTTGCTTGTATTTAACCAGCTTAAAACCTTAAAAATTTAAGTTTAATACAAACTAAATTGATTCATCATATTCACCTTTCTTTCATATTCACCTTAAAACCACAGGGTGTGTCGGTAACAATGTATCTAACTAAAAATGTACTCCTTAGTGTAAAAAATGTTTAATAAGTTGATTAGTTAAAGTCTAAATCTTAAAGTAGGACTGATGATAAACTTTGTAGGTTTGTGTTGAGATATAAAAGACCATTAATCCAAACCTGATTACAGAATAACCCTCTTTTAATGCTTCTTTCTGGCAGACATTGTGTAAATGTTTAAATCTGGGTTTTCTTACAAAATTACTCCGGCTGTTTTTAATCACTCTGGCTTTTTGAGTGGCCATTGTAATTTTATGGTTTGTTATTGCTATTTTATTCTAGGATTTACTGTAGTTTCTTTCTTTATGAAGTATTTGAGATTATTATTATTTTTTTTTAATCTCTTAACTTTATCTTAAACTTATTGTCCATGTGTAGAAGTTAATGAAATTTAAAAGTAAAGTGTTATTTTGGATGCCCATATATTGGTAGGATGTTGCAGTGGGGTATTTCTATAGTAATACACTGCAAAAACTAAAAAAATAACCAATAAAGGGATATAAATATCAACCGATGGTTACTGAAGTGATGTACCTGTGGTGTTTAACAACTAAAACACTTTATAAGTAAGGACCTTTGTATAAAACTTGATTTTATCCATTACCAAATATCAAATAAAGATCCAAAATATTGAGTTTATAGATCATTGTTGTGCAGGAAGAAGGTAGTAAATTAGAAAAAAAAATAATAATCCCTTTCTACGTACAGTATTTCTCTTAAAGTGTTCAATGAGTTGGGTCGTACAATACTTTTTCTTGTATGAAAGACTTATGACTAATCATGGCTCAAGGCCAGCTCAACCATATAGGAGAACTAGGCTGCCACCATAAGCATACTGAGAATAGAAGGCCATTTATTTCAAACAAGTGTACCGGATCGGCAGTAAAGAGCCTCCCCGCTTTGCAATTAAAAGTGTAACCACTTGGCTAAAAAGAACGCCCCCCATTGAATATGAAGAAAGCCCACGATCAGAAAAAAGAGTGCCCCTGATTGATAGTGAAAAGTGCCCTCTGTATTTATAATGGAGCGTCTTGGTTGTGAACCGGTCGTTGTTGATTGCAGGACCACAGACTGAAGGTGATCAGCGTTGATGACATGCCCATCGAGCCGCACACGGTTGACTCCGTCGTCATGTCTGCCGGTGAGATGCAAAATACCTGACGTAACTTGTAACTTAACTTAAACTGAACATCTTGTTTAGACAACTTTTGTTATTATTATCTGAGAAGTAATAGCCCTAAGTAACTTAATTCTTAAAACTAAAAAAATTAGCATTCCTACTAAAATTCTATCTGAAACAGTAATTTATTGATATTCATCAACTTGAGGGATGTACTAATTTATGATATTCAAAACTCCATTGCTTCTGGCTAATGTTCTTCCTTTACCTTATTTTACCATGTGTTGTTATTGTGAAATATCAACATAGCACCTTTCATTTTGTGTGAAAAATGAGATCATCGTTGAAAAATGAGCTATGTTGGTAGTTGTTTTATCAACTATTGTTTTACCATTTTCTTATTTTATTAATATACACTCTTTGCTAATTTTTAAATTTTATGTATAAATAACAATAAATTAATAAGGATAACCATAAATTGTGTATTGCATATTGTAACATTGAGTTTTCATAAAAAAATTACATGCATTTCAAAATCTTTCAAAAGATAATAAGTTTATCAATGTAATGAATTGGTGTAGTTTTTAGAGCCTCAGACATCAGTGGCTTTTTGGATAGAGTCACACACTGAAAAATGTTGACCAATCACATAGCAGCAGTTTTTTCCCTTGCTTCTCTTTTTACATTACACTCACATATTGGCCTTTAGTAGAATTTGTTTTACAACTTGGAGTTTGGTGGAGCATTTCCATATAACTAACAGTTTCCCATTCCCCGTCTGGCAGGTGAGCGTTACGACGTGGTAGTGGAGGCGTCCAAACCCGCGGCCTCTTACTGGATCCTGGTGCGTGGCATGGGGGGCTGCACCGGCGCATCACAGGCTGCGGTACTGCAATATGAAGGCTCACCCACCACCAAGCCCACCCTGCCCCACTGGGACGCCCTGCTGGGATTCAACACTGGATATGTGAGTAATCATCATTTATTTACCCGTGAGGTAGCGTAAACTATTTGTTATTCTGAATTCTAAGAGACAGAAAAATGGCAAATATGTAAAGCCGTATTAGTTAATCTATTAATAGGCAAGCTTATGATTATTTTGAATAAAAAATTTTTTAGATGCATTTTTCCCAAGTTGTAATGAGTAAATTATATTAATACAACCGCTCAAACAAAAATTATTGTTGAAATAAAGAGTTGTAATAATTTTACTGAAAGGTTTATGGACAAAAAATCATAGCATTTTCAATTTACATTACAGACAATGAACCCTCGTAACTCCAAGTGTAACAACGCCTCGCTAGAGAAGGGCATCTGTGTCAGTCAGCTGAGGGCCAAGGCCAGCACGCCCAAGAGTGTCCTTCGCAGCAAGCCCGACGTCAGACTCACGATGGCCTTCGGGTTCCACACCTACACCATCCGAGAGCTCTTTGAGTCCAACTCATACAACAAGTTCTTTGGTAAGAACTTGCCTAGGTGTTGACACAAGGTTGGAGTTGATCAGCAAATGTGTGACAATAATGAGGAAAATGTAATTTTAATTGTCAAGGTACACTGTGTGTTGAATGGAGCAAAGTTGACTACCCTTTGCTAAAAAAGTACAGCTCTTAGTTCACATAGGTTGTACCATGTCTCACTGCCTAAAATTCACTGACCACTTTCAACAATGTAGAAGTATATGTATTTCGAGTTTTAATAATTTATGGGAAATTTAAGCTACTATACTGAAAACTACTTTCAGTATTTAATGTAATATACCAGAAATTAATGATAATATGAATTATAAAATGATGAGAAAAAAAATCAACAGTAAGCAACTTTTTTAAATCCATATATTAAAAATTGCATCTATTAGAAAGCTTTACTTTAATCTTTCTTGGAGGGGTAAACTTACCTTTTGTCAGAAATGATGTTAAGGGAAAATACTCAAACTAGGTAGGCTATACAATGCAGTTGTCTGCTTGCAATATTGAGCGGAGCGACTATTTTTTATCAATAATTTTTAGAAATGTATCGACGAATCGATTTTCTTTTGGATAATATGAATTTGCTAGTTTACCTTTTACTTATAGGATTTTAAAACAGCATTATTCACTTTGATAAAACTTTAACTACTTTATAAACTTATTTTTGGCAAGAGATGTATATATAATACAATAATTCATGATTGAATAAGGTAACATAGACGAGCAAGTTCTTGAGGCTTTGTTGTCCAACCCGCATTGTTGTTGATCGCCCTAAGAAGGCGATCTGGTAAAAGTCTTGGTTCAAGTATTAGTCCTTCATTGACTGAACCCGTGACACTGCTAAGTAACCAATATCAACTGCAGCTTTATCAACGAAACTTATGGACAGTTATGTCGTAGGCAACTTGGAGAGGAAACTGCTTTATTGTGCATGATACATTATGTTTGCGGTATCCATGTGGTAAGATTGGGAGTGAGCCATTGAATGTTGGTCCTTTGTATCCATCGAAATGTACGAAAATGCAAAATGGGAAAATCCAGATAACTTTTATGCCTAGATATATTAAAACTCTTAATTGTAGCAACGTTGATGAAAATCGTGTTTTCAGTAATTCGTCATCAAATAGCAAATAACAAATAGTTGCCCTAGTGCCAAACGCTCTAAAGTTTACCTGAAACTGTGCTGATCCTCTCCAATTTGACACATTACCTGCTTCAACTCAAACTTTATTACAATTTTCGAAAAGAAATCTTCCTTCAACCGAAGTAACATTACTTACTGCGTCGGCTGCAGCTATAGTAATGAGCGATCCGGAAATTGTGGTAACTGGTTAAAATCACCAAAAGGTAGACAATATATACTTCAAAAGGTAACTCTTGACGATTATGCCTATCACAGACGTTTATCAATCTTGGAGAGCATTCAAGTTCCAACCATTGAAATCCCATCGCAAATAATATCTTTAATTTTACAAAAATCTTCCTGCAACTGGCGCTCGGCCTCGGTTGTTAGATCGGGAACGATACCACCATGAGTTTGATTTATGCGTAGTGCTTTGTGTATTGTTTGTTCTTTGATGTTATTAGCAGCAACGCCTTCGGCGCCATCAAAAGAACACTCGATCTGCCATGAACAGATTCAATCATATTTATCATTCTTTTGTGTGATAAAGGACTTCCCGGGGTTCCAGCTGCTCCTTGCGCAAGTGTAAGCCTTTCGCTCGGGTCATTCGCTAGTTGTCGTGCTAGGTGGTCCAGTATTTGTTGTTGATCCTCGTTCGGGAATAACGGATTAGTATAAGTGTTTGTAATACTAATGTAAGTTTCTCTCTGGTTTTTATGAAGTCTAAATTGTCTTCTAGTCCAGGGTATTTGTTGAATGTGCCTAACCAGTCGTATTCGCGATCTATATCACGATAACCTAGCATCACGTCTTGAGGTGCTTGGTTGGGAAGTGTTCTTGCCAACTCCTGCCAGTCATGGGGATCTTCTTCTGGTGGTACAACGTGCTCATTTTCGACTTCTTGGCTATCAGGTGGTTCCCAAAGTTGAATGTTCCTTGAAGTGAAAGACCCTTTCCATGTTGCGTGCATCAGTGTTTAAAGTTTCATAGTTTTGCCAAGCAATGTGCATCGGTAATTTTTGCTTGTAGTAGATCTCGTCACTTTCTTCATTCACTCCCAGTTTAACTATTGGACGGAGCTGAAGAACCCGTGGTATTCTATGGCCTTCTAGCCTACCACGAACAATCTTATGCATCGTGACAAACTCGCATAATATTTGTTCTTGCGTTGCTGACCTCCTAGCATAGTGGTCCATTATAGAACTTGAAATAAAGTCGTCCGTATCTGTATTCGCCACGGCAACGTATTCAACCATTGAAATGTAGAGTTTGAAACAAACCAATAAAATAAACAAAACAACAATTTCACAGAAAACTAATGTATTTACAAACAGCTGATAGTAACAGTCTGCAGTTAAATTTGATCCTTATAACAGCAGTATAACCAACACACAGTAAACAAGCCAAATAAAATATTTCTCCTATAAAAATAACATGGTAACTTTAAAGGTCCGTAGGGCAGAACCCTTATGTCCGATTTGGACCATTTCAGATTTATACCTTCCCATAGATGGTTACTATGACCGAGCAAAATTTCGTGAGGATCACTCTAGCCGTTCAGGAGGAGTACTTGTAAATAAAAAGCCAGAGTGTAGTATAGGAGCTTCGCTCGCTTTGCTCGCTCCGCTCAAAAAAGCCAGAGTGTAGTATAGGAGCTTTGCTCGCTTCGCTCGCTCCGCTCAATAAAAAAGTTATTAGTAATTAAAATTTCTTTTGTAAACCACTTTAACCTCTAAGAAACTTCAAAGTTACAATTGTTTTGTTGTGGACCGGCTGGTTGTGTAGGCCTATTTACGGTGTGCACAGCTTACAGCTTACTCTACTTCAGCCATTGCTGAATAACATTTATGAAATATTTATAACCACATAGTTCATAGGAGTATTATCAACAAATAAAAAATGCATTATGGTTTATCAAATTAAAAACAATACTGATAAAAATCGACAATGCTGTAGGATATACATTGGAAATTAGAAGTAACATGATTATATTTTGCTAATTTATACAGAACCAAATGTATTGTTTCTGTATACCGTACATTGCTTTTGTTTAATAAGAACATCAAGTGTGAAAAACTTGGCATAAGAAATACTTTATATTGATTCCAAGACCCTCTATCAAGCTACACTTTTATTTAAGTTATGAGTCAAACCATAAAGTATAAAGTAAAATGAGGGAAAAATAAATAAAAGAAAAGACATAAGAATATTAAAGTTTTATTTTCCATGATCAGAAATTTTCTGATCATGTAAGCGGACTGGGTTCTTTCCTAATAATTTCATCTGAAATGGCAGGCTAAAAAAATAGATTAAAATTAAAATTCATTAAACCATTTAATTGTTGTTCTAATAAAATGTATATAAATTAAAATAATAACTACTGATTTATGAATTTCAGTCACGTATTTAACTATTAGTTATTTATAGTCGTTATTTATGGAAGGTCCTAAATTTAATGGTTTCTTAAGCCATTTATCCCTAACATTCCCAACAATATACTCTTCTTCTTGTCCAGTGCCGGTGCCACTGCTTGGCACCCACCTCGCCGCCCTTATCAACAACGTTTCCAATGTGGTGCCACCGTCGCCGCTGCTCACGCAGATCTCCGACGTTCCGCCTGAAATGTTCTGTCCCGCCGGCGGCTGCAAGAAGGAATTCTGCGACTGCCTCCATGTCGTCAAGGTGCCTCTGGGCTCTGTCGTTGAGATCATCATCGCTGACACTTGTGAGTTGTTATTTTTCCTAATAAATTAAATATCAAATCCTAGTTGATAACAAAAACATGTTTCAAGGTTTTCAAGAGTTACTTTATTGAAATGATTATATCTATTAGTGAAAATGGTTGAGAAAGACTTAGCAAGCCCAAATACAATTAATGGCAGAGAAAAGCGTAGTTTTTATATACAAGTCTTTATAGAGTCTGTTGCTTAGATAAGTGCTACTGACTGTGGAGGGTTACAAATTCTCTTTTCAGATAAAAAATTGAAATATATTTTTGTGTGGTGTCTTCTTTTATATTTTTTGTACAATTCTATAGTCAATATATTTTACAATCCTTCTTCTGTAACTTCATCAGGATTTTTTAAATGTACTTTTACATTTCTGACGTACACTACTGTAGGCAAGAATCTTAAAGAAGTTAAAATATAAGTTATTAGTTCCAAACTAAATGTATAAATACCTTTGGTTCAATATATAAAACATAACCATATAATTACGACCGGTAATTTAGAACTGTTGGCTGAAACATTGATGTTATTGTATTGCGTAAGAACTTTTTCTGTAATACCCATTTACCTGTTGCATTTAACATAAAAATTAATATTTCATTTAAATACAAGTGCCATAATCAATTACTCTTTGATGAAATTTTATAGTATTATTCCAACATTTTTTATAAGAGAATGATAATTGATCCTGCAAAGATACCGGTACAAAAACTCTATAGTTGATTTTTCAATACAGGTTCTAACTGCAGCAATTAATTATTAATGTTTGCAGCTGCCCCCAGCATAGCCGGCATCACCCATCCGTTCCACATCCATGGTCACGATTTCTACATCTTGGAGCAGGGAGTGTTTGCCGAGCCTTACCCTCGGGGCCTGGAGTTGCTGCAGACAAGGCTCAAGGGTGAGCGCAAGATCAAGGACCACCTCCCGTCCAAGGATACTGTCATGGTGCCCGCCACCGGGTACGCCGTCGTCAGGGTACTGGCGGACAACCCAGGTGAGGACATTGATTACAGCCTACTTGAATATTAGCGTTGAGTAATTAAAGCCTTTCAACTAGATAAGTAAAGAAAGTTAAACTTTAGTAAGACAATACAATTAAATATCTATCTATTTAAAAGAAAGTCGTGTTAGTTACACTATTTATAACTCAAGGAAGGGCTGAAAATCCATGGAGAGGTACCTTAAAACCAGGAAAAACATATAGGATACTTGTTATCCATGTTCCTCTATAGATCATCAAAGTTACCCCTACAGGTCATCAAAGCTACCATGCTATTCTTATGGAGGCAACATTTTTGTATTGGAAGATATGATTTCATTTAGGAAAATTAATTCTATAAACAAGTTCTCATTTATTTAAAGTATTAAGGGATTGCTTATAAAAAATAAAGAATATTATAGACTTGTGGCTAGTGAGCTGAACCTGATGGCAAGTGAGCGTACAAAACAAGCTCACCTGGGGCCTGTTTCATAAAAAGTGACAGGTGTGACAGGTACATTTGACATATCTACAATTCTACAAATTTTTGTTTCATATAAGTTTTAAAATTTACAATGTTATGTCAAATATTTCTTACAAATATGTCATGTCTTGACAATTTCTTAACATGTGGTTTTGTGAAAATTGTCAACTTGTTAAAAAAAAATATATATAAAACATGTGATATTTTACAATTTTAAAATTGTCACCTGTCGAATAGTATAATTTACAAATAATTAATTGTTTTTGACAAATTTGTCTAATTGTCGGAATTGTCAATCCTGTCACTTTTTATGAAACAGGCCCCAGAATGGCAAAAATTCTTCAGATTTATTTCATCTTTACTTTTTTTAGAAAAGGAATTTAGGGCTTCAACTGCTTCTTTTTTTTAAAATCTGAATACCTTGTAGTTTGTACTTGATAAGGAACGTTGGGGGGGGGGGGGGGGGGAGAACACTGTAGTATAGAGTATACAAAAATATAAAATCTAAAAACCCCCAATTAAATAACAAAACCACAAAGCGTTTATTTCCTTTCACTTTAAAAAGAGTCAGTATAATATTGTCAGAAAAAGCAACAATTGATTACAAACCTTAGCTTGATGTAAAGTTTTGTGTTTTAGGTGAATTTAATTTAGTGGTACAGTATTTAACTGATCTAAATTAAATTTCAAAGTAATGTGAGTGCATTAAAATGCAACTTAATGTATAGTCAATGAGTTTGAATGAGCCTCTTTCTTAAATAAAACAATTTAAAATATTTGATTTTTTAATTGTCAAACATTCAGTTTTAAAATCATCTCATACTTCTTGAATATTTAATGTCCATTTTTCAAAAATAGGTCCAACACCTAACCACTTTCTGTCCAACAGGCTACTGGCTGTACCACTGCCACTTTGCGTACCACCTGTCCGCGGGAATGTCGGCCATCATTCAGGTGGGAGAGCGGAGCGAGATGAAGAAGGCCCCGTCGGACATCCCTCGGTGCTACCAGTACAAGAGCTGGGGCGGGCCCTTGCGCCACGTGGAGGTGGGCGGCAACGTGAGCGTGCCCGCCATGTGATGTGATGGACTGTAAGTGTCAAGTGTGAGGAGGGGGGGTTTAGGTTAGGTCGAGGAGTGACCCTTACCTTCAACTCTAACCCTTCACTGCACTCAGTCTGTTCGCATACAGAAAATACCTTGAAAATAATATCCTAGAAAATAATTCTAAAAATTTCGAAAACTCAATTCATACCAGTGTTATCAACTTAATCACATTCCAATCACTTGTATTCTGTTAATTGATTTTGCAGCCTAGATTAATTAGTTGTTTACTTATTTAATTTGACTGGGTATGTTTTTTTGCCTGTATTATGACTCTGCCTATTGTACAAACAATGTATTTAATGGCAATAAACATTTCTGATTTCTGATTTCATCCAGTGATGGTAGCTATAGAGTGACCTATATTTAGTTATTTTATGGAAATAACCCATGTTATAAAAATAAGCAAAATATCTAATATCTATTTGATACCATTGTTCAAATCATCATTGTTGTTTGTTGGCGTTGGTAGATTGATTGTACGCAATGGTTGTAGAAGTATTAAGGGCGGAATTCACAAACCTCCCTCAAACCTCCCTCACCTCTAACCGTCCTCAAACCGGCGTCAGACCTTCCTCAAACCAGCCTCAAACCTTCCTCAATTGAAAAACGGAATTCTCAAACCTCCCTTAAACCTTCCTCACAGTGAGAACTGCCACCTGAACAAAATAAAATACTCCTAAAAAATTTTTTATATCAACAGAAATAGACTACTAATTTATTTGTAACTCTTCTATTGGGTTTTAATTTTTAAAAACATTAAACTCAAATTAATGTTATATGACTATTGCTCTATAACAATTAAAATAGTGAATTAAAAATTCTCCCGTTGTTTTGGGGAAATGTGAGCCAGTTGGTAAACATGGCACATATGCCACATGTTTGGGAAATAGAAGTGCTTTCAATGTTTGTTAACAAAGGTAGTGTAAAGTAGCTTTCAAACCATAAGCTGCTTTTTATAAACTAGGCGTAGGCTTATATTTCTCCTCCAACGATTTGTTTTAAATTTGAAGAAAATAAATATGTTTTATTCATATTTTAAATAAATATATTTTATTTTACTTACTTTTATATGGAATATATAGGATACAGTTGTTACAAACATATTACATCAACCACAAGTGGCTCTTTTGTTTAGATCTTCCTTGGTTTTTGTATGCAAGGTTTATGGGAGTGCATTAGTTTTACCCATATTAATAAATTTAAATGTAAATTTTTAATTTACTTGTTTATTTCTCTATTAATACATTCATTTTATGGTAGATTGCACTAGAAGAAGACTAAGTTAAGTTGGTTGCACGAGACATGAGACAGCCCGCCAGGATTTGTGCTATATATATGGGCAGTTTAACAGCCTGAATTTGAAATGAAGACCTTAGTATTGATTTTACTGCATATCACTAAAATGATTAATCCACTCCATGTTGCACAAGATAGAGCCAATTTGCCCATATTTAGAACAAATTCTGGCAGGCTGTCTCACGTCTCGTGCAACCAACTAAATGCTAAAATTTGTAGTTGGCCAACACAATTTTATATTCCTGTTCCTATGTATTAAAAGAATATCGTACGGTCAAACGGAAATGTAAGGCGTTCTGCATTCGTAAAAATGTTGTTTTGTTTTTTATGTTCATGGACCTTAAAGAAAAATTATGATTTAAAGAAAGTCATCTTTAAAATGAAATTTTTCTGTTCAAGTTTTTGTACAGCATCGCCCAATCACGTTTTATGGCCAGGCTGGATTTAAGATTGTGCAGTCAAAAATTTGTTTCCAATATTTTTCCTTAAGTATCTTCTTACGTTGTAAATATGACGTACAATTTTTTTTCGGACAACTACTATGAGGGCTGTGGAGGTCAGAAGTACAAAAGCATATTTTGGTACAATTCTTTCAAACCTACTTCACTTACAAGGCTGAAATTTTGGTTGTGTAGGCCTACTGGATCAATAAATCTTTAGAACTTAAATTTAATTACAAGACCCACAGACAGTAAATAAAATACCAAAAAATGCCAGCTTTAATCAATACACTTTTCCTTGGAGTATAACAAAAATATGCAAAACACCACCTCTATTAAGGTTGATCACCCACGCTTTTTATAATACAAAATGCATGAGAAACGTTAAAACCCGCAGCGGCGCACGGCGTCAGGGCCTACAAAAGCCCCCGCCACGCCGCCACGCGGCTACACAGCCATAAACGACCTAACTTTATTTTTTACTACACCCTTTTCATGTTGGTTTAATTTTTTCGATCAAAATGCTACAGTCTTGAAGGTCCACTAAGACATAAATAAAATAATATCCACATCATTTATTTAGGAAAAATATAAAGAACGAAAGTCATTTTAATACAAATGTAGGGTAAAAAATAATTTTCGAATTAATTCCAAGGTAAATAAATGTCCTTACATATAGTTTCATGAAATTTAAATATTTTTATAAAAGGTAAGACAAAGATTCAAGTAATTTAATGTTTGTTGACACAGACACGACATAACCTCAAAATATATTTCTTCACTGTGTTTTTTTGTAAACAGCTGTTCCTTAAGAGTCATCTTCACCCCTGTGCCAGTAGCCCATTGTTGCGCAGTCGGCAATGTTAACTATACGGCTTTTAATGCAAAACATGGTATTTGATTCCCCTGTTTCGGACGCCGTTTTTCAACCGATTTTCTTTAAACTTGGTAAATGTTTAGTTGAATAGTTATATTAGGTCCCTCATACCTGGAAATTTTGAAAATTTTACAAAATTTTGAAATATAACTAAAGAAAATCGAGTTACTTTGCGACGTCACAGAGAGTAATATTTGTTAAATTTTCAAAATTTCGAGGTATGAGGGACCTAATATAACTATTCAACTAAACATTTACCAAGTTTAAAGAAAATCGGTTGAAAAACGGCGTCCGAAACAGGGGAATCAAATACCATGTTTTGCACTAAAAGCCGTATAGTTAACATTGCCGATTGCGCAACAATGGGCTACTGGCACAGGGGTGAAGATGACTCTTAAGCCGGCCTTAAACCGTCCTCTAACCTCCCTCACACAACTACTTGAGGGAGGTTAGAGGAAGGTTGGAGGAAGGTTTAAGGAAGGTTGGAGGAAGGTTTGAGTTGAGGAAGCTTTGAGGGAGGTTTGTGAATTCCGCCCTAAGTCTCGCCACGTAACTTGACGAATTAATTTGCTCTACTATTCAGTTAAAACTATTGGATAATCAGCTGTTCCATGAAAATTAGCAAAAAAGTACCCCCTCTCCCCCTCGCCCATTCCAGCTGATTTTGGTCTTCAACTTATGTAGTGAGACCTATACCAGGGAGTGTGGGTGATAACTACTTAACTATGCAATGTTTAGAAATCAGTGTAGGAAAACAAATGATTATAGAGACCATAAAATAAAATTTTAATAACAATCTTTTTCTGTCCAAAATCGCGCAAAGTGCAAATCTGAGTTACATGGTATGATTTTGGAACATGTAACTCCATAGTAAAAATTGATTGTTAAACATGTTCTCCCTCAGTATTGAAACTTGATAAGTGATTTCCAATCATCATATACTGATGCAATTTTTGTCCAAATTCTCCAATAAATACTTTTGCAGCAATGACATATAATAAATTTACCAACTTCTGTAAAAACTGATAAACCATTAATAGTGGTTTCAATTTACTTCTAGTTAGCTATAATATATTTTTGTTGTTGTTGTTGATGAAATGTATATATTTTTGATAGAATAAAACAAATAAAAGTCATTGACTTTTTAATCACTCTGTAGTAAAAACATAGGGTAGTCATAAAACACAAAACTATAAAAATTACCTGATAACACACATATAATTCACAAAGAAATATTAAGAATAACTGAAAGGGGAAAGAAATATTTAACGCATTTCAGAAAAATATTATCCTAGTGTATGTTTTACAATTTGTGGAAGAAAGAAGGTACTATTTGTCTAATGATAAGAGAGGTAGGGGTCACTATTAGATGTTATTTATTGTATTTATTTAACTTATTTAATTTATTTGTATTAATATTTATAACATATTATTTTATTTAAAATTTGTTAATATAATTAAAATATAAGTTGATTAAAATACTTTTAAAAAGATTGTTTTGTTTATTAACCTGTTTCTGTGTACTGTAGACTATAGATTATCAGATCTTTTGGCAAACGTTTAGATCAAAATTTTGTTTAAGATTATTTTCTGATTTTTTGACCGGTTTTTGATCTTTTTAGCGATTTTTCCTCCATGTTTAGATATTTTTATATTATTTTTGGAGTAACTACAAATTGATTATCGGTGATAGTCCAGCCACCATGTTTCCCCATAATTGGTACTCTATTGTATGTATGACAATAAACAGGCGAATATTGAAACACTTTTTTAGAAGTATTTTATGTTTGTGGTCAATTGTGTTTTAATTAAAGCTTTTTGGGCTTCTGTTCACATTTGGTCTGATTTTACGAAGCATCACAAACTTAATAGCAGTGACAAATGGCAACTGGGATCCACTTCCAATATATTTCATAAACAAGTTTTTTTTGCTTAAGACTGTACAGGTGACTAACTAATGTTTCCTAGGCAGTTTGGATTATTAATATATCAGCGGACAATACTGAGCTTTGCTCACGACCACTCATTAGGCAATTACAGGGGGAGGACCGTGAGCTATTTGCTCTGGCCACACGGATGTGTAATTGGGCTCATTTGACTCTAGGTTGGGCTCAATTACACCACACATAACTTACCTAACAGTAATAAGGAAATAACGTGATTTTATTAGATGATATTAAAAAGTAATTAGTTTAACTATAGCAACAGTTACTTGATTTAGAGTTATTGCATGGTACTTTTATTTACAACTGAACATTAAAAGATGTTGAAATGCTCAGTTCAATCCCAATTTTAGTCTAATGGGAAAATTTCAAATTTTAATGATGGATTGCAGTTTTATTTTAAGTCTGATACCAGGCCCGTGCTGGCTCTCTTCTTAGGGCGGTGGACGGCCATGGCCAGAGGGCGCCAGTGTAACCCCCATCCACCACCCCTCCCCACCCTTTGTTGTCACAAGGAGAATTACCTATACCTAGGATAAATACCTAGGATATTAAATTGAATATAGTGAATATATTTTGAAATGTTAACATCTTAATACAAATCTCAAACGATTTGATAGCTTTAAATCCATTTTATATAGTACAAATAATATTTACTCTTTTTACTCATTTATGCTTCCCGGGAAAAAAATATTTTCATAATTAGCCAGATAAATATTTTATATCCCTATAGGTACTTCATGGTGGCCAGTCTATATCACTTAGGGAGAAAAAAGTAGTTGAAACATATGATTAAGAGTCACTAAACACACAATATAACATTCTAACAATAAAGCAAATATCTCAAACTATTAATTGTTAATACATACATTCAATAACACGTTGCAAGAGTTTACTAGTTAATTTCTTAATTTCATGATACTAAAAGTACATAATAACAAAATACTAACAATAGAAAAAAAAACTATTTGGTATGACGGGTTCGATCTTCGTCCATAGTTATCACAGTTTGATATTAGTTGCTTGGCAGCCTCCTTTATTGGAGTGATTTAGCCTTCAAATAACAATGAAAAGTAAAAATGTTACCTGTCTTTCTAGATCCCTTAAATAAACATGCCAAATATAAAAATACACCGGGTGTCCACACTCTTGCACTGATTATAGATAGCCTTGCTGTAAGGACACAATTATAGCCACTCGCATCTAACATTTCTTGTTTTCAAGGTACGGTAATCTAGTATTTTCTCATTAATTTGTTAACACCTAATGATTGACGACAATGCAGTTTCAACTAAAAACATAAATCGTGATGGAATTAAAAAAAATAATTCCACTGTAAAATAATGTTATTTTAAATTTTGAGTCGTATTAATTCAGTTGTTCATAACAAGTTTTGGAAGAGTAAGAGCAGTAGCCGCCATCATTATGGTAAACTTCAACAAGTATAATTTTAAGATTAACCTTAGGGCTAGAGAGATTCTCCCGAGATAGTGTCCTCTCGGGATAAACATGTAAATTTTTTTAGCACTGTTGATTTGCGCCATTTTATCCCCGATTAACGCCGTTTCCTTAGTAACCATTAAGCACTTGGTCTTCGTTTCCTTGGTAACCAGTTTTAGCTATTCTAGTTGGCCACAACAAGCCTAAAAAATACAGATTATACTGGAATATACTCATAAAACATCTGATTATTTGTTGGTCTAAAGCCAATTTGAGTTTATGGTCTTTGGGCAGGCTATTGAGTTTATTTGAGGTTAGTCAACATAGAAACCTCGAACATTTATGCGTAAAATGACAGATACCGGATGGGAAACTTTAAATAACGGACTGTTAACTAAGGAAACAGCTGGAATAGGGGTAAAATGATGAAAATCGGAGGAGGCAAATATCTTTGTAGCACTCTATATCTAGGTTAACCTCGTTGTTCCAGCCTCCACATAAACAACTGAAAACCCACGACACTTAAGCTAACTTTATTTAAAGAATTAGACACTTGCACGAGGACAATAAATCACAGAATAATTCACCACACATGTTACAAATAGGCATAAAGCTTTCATTTTATTTGGCATACTGCATGAGGTTATTGACACTGATTATAGTGACAAATATCAACAGGCAGACGAAATTAAGACGGCAATGGCAGACATCTCGTTCCAACCCCACCCCCTCTTTTGCCTTCATCACTGGCCAAGGCCAAGGGCGCCCCGCGCGCTACCCGTATTGACCATGAGTTCCATTTAGTAAAATATTCAGTCTTCCGCTCGGTATTATTGTTGATTATCCTAGTCCAAGAATGATCTGGATTAAATTACATTAGTATAAATTATTGTTTTGTTTACTTAAGACGACGTTCAAAGCTGTTACATGAGTCGTCTTTGAAAGAAACTTTACTTTTCGTTGTTGCTATTCAGAGTAAAATTAGTTTGTTTCGGAACTGGAGGGCGCCAAAAAATTCTCTATGCGGAGGGCGCACCGGGATACGTCCCGGTGTCCCGGTGGGCCAGCACGGGCCTGTCTGATACTCATCTATTTTTGGCAGAAGCAACTACATGCCAAGCCCTATTCAACTATACCCAACAAACTTTAAAATCAGTTAAAAATTGTAGAAGTAGTGCCATTTACAAAAAAAGTTAGTGTTTTAAATAATTAGGTCTATGAATACTGAGTTAAAATTATTCTTATTATCCTATCCATTAAATTGAACATTTTAAATTTCAAACAAATATGATAAAATTTAACTCACGAGTTGTATGATTAAGCATGTAACTGCAGTAGTTTATATATATATCCTTAGATTGAAAAAGTTTTTTTAACAGTTTATTACCTATTTAAAAGAACCATGTGAATAAAAAAACAGTTTAATCTTTAAGGATTAGGGTGGATAGCAAATTTTGATATTAATTTTCTGTGCTTTTTATCAGTGTGCGCTTCCACGTTACCCAAACAAAGGGGTCGTCGCTGCAGAAGTTAGAAGAATAATGTCAAATGGATAACTGGGTGATGAATGGTATAAATTTTTCCTAAAGTTGTGTTCTCTTTTAAACTTGGCTTACATTTAAAATTTGATACACTCTGACTCCCAGATAGAAGTCCCTCATTAGGAGTTTTGTTGCCAATAACGATTTGAAGAGTAACTTTCTGTCTCATGAATTTTTGAACAAACGTTTGTTTCATTTGACACAATATCATTTACTAAAAATATTAATCCTGTATGGATAAAATTAGGATAAATACACAGTTAGGCAAGTGTTGCAGAATGAAGTGAAGTCGCAAGTGAAGTTGCTATTGTGATGCAATAGTTTTGCAGTCTGCTGGCGATCTGTTTATGTCCCTGAAGCATAAACAAACTTAGTTGGGCAACAACATGTGTCGAGGCGGGAGTTGTAGTGTGTGAAACTCCGTCTAGAGCCAAACCGGGTTATTTCTGAGACCACTTTGTACCAACAGATGCAGTGCAACAGTTAATGAGTGGACGGTATTAAAGTGATGTATTTTAGAAGCCTTTCAACCAAATGTTTACGGTTTTATACACTAGATGTGGTGTTGACGTATTTGTTGCTATGAAATGAGGAATAAGATTAGGTCTAAGTAATATTTTATAAAATATTACAATTTGAGTATTTACCGACATAATTACCATAACACGGAATATCAAAGTAACACAAATTTAAGTTATTAGATTTCAAGTCTATATCAGCACTTAATTGACACTTGGAAACTTTGCGTCCATAAGTTAGAAGCTTCATTATCTTGTCACAGAAGCGTTAGAGCAGTTCCTTGTCTTTGAGGTTCATGGAGGATCGATGTCAGCCAAGCTGGCAGAAGCACAAGGAAACGTCACAATTCAAGATCGGGCGGTGGACTTGGAGCCTGTCCGGTATTTACAGTCTATTTCTCCTATGACTGATTAAACGGAAACGTCAAAGGTGTAAACAACTTCTATCTTGACCCACGTGGGAAGGCGTGAAATAATAGTAATACTCCTTTTTGTGATCCCACAAATCACATCCAAGGTGCCTTGTAAAGGTGTTTAAATTTTATTATAAATACATGAACAATAATTGCCTTTTTTATTGTTCTGGTTGTCATAAAATCTTGAATATATTTACCTATAAAAAACTTTTAAGTAACAATAGAACACTGTTTTCAATGCTGCAGTAATATAGGTTTTTACCCAAAATGA
Organism: Neoaliturus tenellus; assembly: GCA_030545055.2. NCBI lineage: Eukaryota > Metazoa > Arthropoda > Insecta > Hemiptera > Cicadellidae > Neoaliturus > Neoaliturus tenellus. The sequence goes on along the minus strand of CM061534.1, from coordinate 63,156,179 downwards.
CGGCCATAGCTACAAAAGTCGTACATTGTAAACATAAAAATAATTTAAATGATTTTCAATTTTTTTTTTTTTTTTATCGTAATCTGTTAAAACAATTGACAAAGTTTTGTCTAAAAAATAGAATATATGGAAATGTCCTTTGTCACATTGATTTATGTTTGAAATTCTCATTTTAAATTAGTTATACTTTATTAAGTATGAGATACTTATCACAAGCCTCTAAGTTTAAATATAAATTTCAAATATAAAGTTAATGGTTTTAACATATTTTCAATGAGAAAACGTTAAACATATGTTATTGTGTTATATTTTTACTACAAAGAACATTCTGAAATAACATCAATCTACAAACCTTTGCTGTAAAATATTTTGTATGGTTTTGTAAAAATAATGAAAATATTTTTAATTTACCATAGGACAGTTACGTACATTTTTTAAAACATGGTGGAATGGTGAAATGTAAAAATATTAATATGAAACAATGGCATATTTAAAACTGAGCCCCTTTCAAAGGATTCAGTTTATTGCCAATTTGAAATATCGGCTAGTTGATTAACTGATAGTGTTTCATTGTATGTATTTTATATGTTTAATTTAAATTATATGTCAGAATAATGAGACTATTAATGTGATTTTTTATGAGAACCCATCTTGATCTTATAATATGTTATAATGTAAGATTAAACAGTTTTCGACTTTCTTCATATTCAAGTTAATAAATTGATAAAAATAAATTGTTTTCGTTTAAAAAAGGTTGCAAGTTTATTACATTTACTTTAAATATATTTTAAAATACAATTCATTGCAGTTATAGAAAGTTTATCTAAAATAATTCTATTTATTTCAATTGGCATTACAGTTAAAAAGTAAAAATACCAATTAATGTTTTAGGAAATAAAGTCTTAAAATTTCATTACATCTATGCAGATGAAGAGTTTAATTTACAATATTTATGATTAAACATACTAGTTATTTTTATTAAGTTCCTATGGTGCTTGAAATGATTTTAGTATATTTCATTGTGGGACAATAGCTAACAACAATTCAGTCAGTTCTACCACAGAGTAAGGAACCTTTACTCTGTGGTTCTACCACAGATGTATTAATGATTGAAAATTTTTACTTTCACCATTATTATTTAATTTAATTTATTTTGCGTTTCCATTTCAAGTAAAAATGCTGAACAATAAAATTTAAAAGAAAACAAGTGCTTCTACTCAACATAAATCGAAATTGGGACATATCAAAAGACAGTTATTTTACAAATCAACTTCTTAGTCACAATAGTGAGCTGGCTGGTCTAAAGCTAATCTCTTTCCTTTTCCACTTGAAAGTCTTTGTGATCAGTCTCAGCTAAGTATAATTATCAGCGAGTTCCGAAGTCCAAGAACCCCAAACTTTGTTAAGCTCTTGGCTTAATACAAAGCTGATATCAATTAATAAGCTTCTGGACTTTGACAATCCACTTCTGCAAGGTCTGATTATTTCACTTTTCTTCAGTTTTGCCTTTTTAGAAGTCTCTACAGAATATAGACATATTAATGCAACAGTGTTTTAATGTTTACATTACATGACATTCTTACCGTATAAGACACAATAATTTATTGTATCAAGACAGGGACAGAAAAACAGAAGTGTTTATAAACTATAAGAATTTAAAATACCCCCGTCGCAGCAGACCTGCGTACTCAGCGAATTTCCAAATTAGTAATATTAATTTTGACCAGCTAAACTTGTAAACAAAATTTCATCACATGCTCATAAATAGGGAAATAATGTCTATTCTCCTTAAGATAAATATAGGGAAAGAGTATGCAGGTTTGCTGCCATGGGGGACACTAAAAGTAGGTTTTTAGCATAGAAAAAAATTTATTTCGACCATATAAGGCCATATAGTAAATTTCATCAATATCTATCCATAAATAAAAGAATTTGCCTATTCTCCATATGATTAACATGGGAAAAGAGTATGCAGGTTTGCTGCGATGATAAGTACAAAAACCAAGATTTTTTACCTTAAATGGATGAATCTCAACCAAATGAAGCTAAATACCAAGTTTCATCCAAAAATATTGGTTAATAAGTGAAATATTAACACATCCTTATTCTCCATAAGATTAACATTGGAGCCCCAAAAGACAATGTACTGTCTTTAGACTTTGTAATATCTCGGTAACCAATGGAGATAGAGCAAAGCTTCAAAATACTAAATTGTGTGTTTTTTTGAGCTAAATCCAATGGTCAAAATAAAAATTTAAAATTTTTCAAATTTACATATGAAAAATGCAAAAAACCCATTTTTGGGGTACAAAGCCCCCAAAACTACCCCTTCCGGTAGGTCGATATGTCTGGTTTACGAACTCATCCGAATAAACGTAGGATTACACATCTCTACCAAATTTGGTGCCGATCGGACCATTTTTACGAGAGTTATCGTGTCTAGGGACACATATATACATACATATATATATATATATATATATATATATATATATATATATATATATATATATATATACATATATATATATATATATATATAAAAATTTTAATGACTATTATTTTTGGTCTCTAGGCACCTCAAAACGAAAAAGTAACATGGTCCCGGGCTTAGGTCTTACCATGAGACCTACGGTAATAGCTTATTCCCTATGGGAAATTCGCTAAAAATGTGCTTGAAGATTTCAAGATGAGTCTGCAAAAATTAGATTTAATATGAAAATTGTATAGGTATGTATGTAGTCTTACCAATAATTGATTATATAAATTAAGACTTTTTTAATAAATAAATATATCTGTTGATTTAAATTGAGCTGATAAATAATAATAAAAAATTGAGTTTTACCAAACACAACTTTACAAACAAGAAAAAAATAATTCCTTAAAATGATCCTTGAGGTGTGTCAAGCATTCATGAGGCCTAAATTGTGAATATACAACCTGGCAGAAAATTAAGTTTAAATTAATTGTATAGCAAAATTGTTATTTCATAGTAAGTGAAATTTTAAAAATATTGACGTTGAATATTAAACTTCACGTATCTCAATCATATAGTAAAGCGACGGGTTACCAAGGTTTCTACACCATTGTGTCATTTTCACACCCATACGAGAAACATCAGCAAAAGCTATTAATAAATCTTGGGACAAAAACAATAAAAATAAATTAAGTCTAAGGAAAGCAACATAACCAAATCGGTTCCAACTTTAAGCAAGTTTTAAGCTCGAAAAACATATATTTATATAAGACACGTGAAGGTTTTTTTCCAGTTAACTCAACTCCATTCTTATTTGATCAATTAGTAACGTTGTAAGCGACAAAATCCAAATTTTACAGGAACTTAAAAAGTATATAACAAACCAAATTAACTTATTTTTACTGTAAGTAGTTAGATTTGGTCACTTCTGGCACAGGTCAGCTGCCCCGGAAGCCACGTGCCGGGGCACATAGCTTCCGGTCGTATATTAAATGAGGGGAGGTATGCATAAATTAAAAGTTAGTTCAAAACTGAAATTCAACTTGATAATTGGGTTACGGAAAGTATGTCAAGGTCATCCCGAGTAAGTTTTAAAAAAGCCTATCCCGCTACCACAGGAAATAGTTCTGAGAGTTGAACTACCCGGTGATAGCGGGATAGGTAGATTTAAGTTTTGAACTTTATTCGTAAAAACAGATACAATCAATGTGCAAAAACAAATACAATCAATGTGCAATACAGGTTGAATTTTTGTGATGAAATACGGAGTTGTAAAAGCAAACGCCGACGACGAGGATGAGGTAAAGGCAGAGTCCCCAGATGACGTATTTGACAAGTTTGAAGAAACGTAATACCTCGAGTTGGTTTTCCCGTTCCAATTGCAAACGTTTAATTTCCAATTTCAATTTTTCTTCTTTCATCTTTTCCTCTTCCATCCTTGTGACGAAGGAAACTTCATCCATCATATCCATCATTAGTGTTGTTTTTTGGTGTTTGAAATTTTGAAACAAGTGTTGTTGATAGTTCAAATGTTGGAGACGGAATGAGAAGTGAAAGCGAGGAACGTTAGTTAAACGAAGAAGTGGTGGGGGGAAGTTGAATTACAAAGAAGTGGTGGGGGAAGTTGAATCACAAAGAAGTGGTGGGGGAAGGAGGTTGCTCACCATTTGCTTCCGTACTTGTTGTTGTCGTGTCTGATTGTAGAGGTGTAAGTGGAGTAAGATTCAGCAAACTATCTTCATCAGAACTTTCAACCTTATCACAAATAGGACAGGCGTAAGTTATTTCCAGATTCATTTTAACAGTGTTGAATTTACTAACAATTTCGTGTAAAGTATTAAATATTTCTTGCAAATCTTCTTTAGAATTTACTTCGAAACTAGAATTCATTCGTGCCAACGGAGAGTTGTTCATCGTGCGAGAGTCGGCGATTGAATGAAGATCGGCGTTTAGGAAGGAGGCTTATTTGTTGGTGAGCATGAGCTTGTGACCAAGTAAATAGCTAAGTTCCTCTTCTTCGTCTTTTAATTCAATTATACTAACTGAATTAGTTGTTTCGTCTTCCTCACTCTGTGATGATGACGATGAAGAAAGTAACTCACCAGGATTTAAATATTTAACCACAATTCTGAACCATCTCATAGGATATTTGTCCATGATAGAAAGTAAATTTTTAAACAATTCTTCCATCTCCTCCCTCTCAGTTATTATATGTTCAAACTTGATAAATTTTGCTTCCATGTTGTTAGTTAGAGTGTTGGAAGTGAAATGATTTAAAGTTTAATATAATATTAAATAAAAATTACAACCGGTAGTGGGGGAAATCTCAAGGTCATCCAATTGAAGTTTTAAAAAAGAGTATAACTGAAATTACACATTCGATGGTTCTACAGGATCGGAATACCAATCTGATCTGTATTTACATCTTTTTATCATATGTGTACAAAAATCATCTTGATGAGACTTGGTGCGTTGACAATGAGCTAGATCGAGAGGATGAAATTTGAAACATCTTTGAGGACAGCATGTATGAAAATATCTTGATTTGTAAAATTTGAAAGTTCGCAATTCCGGTGGCGGTAGTTGTTTTGTTTTGCACTTGCAGTAACAAGATCCAAAAAATTCACATTTAGTGCAAGCTAACCCGTCCACCAACATTGGTCCTAAATCTGTACACTGTTGTTCACAACAGTAACGAGGTTCGTACTTGTACTTTTGTTCTTCCATGTTGACGCTGCTGAGTCCAGTGAAAGAATAAGAGTGTATAGTGTTGAATAGTCAGTTTTATGTACTACAAAAAGTGGTGGGGGTAATTTCAAGGTCATCCAAACGAAGTTTAAAAAAATTATACCTTACTAATGTAAGGAATGTTTATACTTAAGAATTTTATTTCTGTTTATCTTCTTCAGACTTTGTCTGTTTCTGTTTGTTTTCTTCAGCCTTTTTCTCTCTCTCCGCTTTAGCCATAGCGATAAGTTCTTCAGTCGATAGTGGATGTACTTCAGGAAATTTTAAAATTAATTTAGCTTGATATCCTTCTTTCAGATTCAGATTCAGATTCAGATCGTTTATTCCAATAAATTTACATTGACATTTATACATAAAATCAATTAATGGAAATATATTCCTCGCAAGACTATAGGTCTGTGTGCGAGGAAGAGTCCTGGATGTATAATCGCTGGTCACTTAATTGAAATTGGAATACTTATTTGATAACATAAGACAGCTTAATATTTTATTTTATTTTAGGTTTAGTTTCACCAGAGTATCAGAAGTCACGGGAAAATCCATAATATATCAAATTCAAATCTAACGATACTGAGATTTGATTAATGCCTCAGCCGCATCATCGCTGAGGCCGAGCAGCCAACGACCCAACCCCTTCTTGAAAACCGCGACACTGTCACACTGTTGTCTGTTTCTTATTTCTGGAGGAAGGTTGCATTGAACTATATGTGCTATGTAAAACGCATTAGCTTGTTCTGATCTATTGTGAAGTTTTGGAATCAAAAAGCCGCGGGCGGTGTTACTTCTAGTTGGATAGGGATTTTGGGATTCCGTAAATATACTTTGTTTGTTTTCTAAGGAAAATATAATTAAACTCCTGAGATATAATTTACGAATTGTTAGAACTGGAAAATCAATGTAAAGTAAGCTAGACGGGTATCTGGAGTTTTTATTCAGGATTATTTTAATAATCGATCTTTGGGTGACGGAAAGAGGCGCAAGAACAGAGGCTGGGACCCCGCCCCACGCCAGGATCCCGTATTGCAGCAACGACTGCACATAGGCAAAGTAAACACACCTGCAGTGATCGACACTCAGCACCTGCCTTAGCTGACTAAAAGCATAGATCATTTTTCTCAGTCTTTGTTTCAAGTGTTGAATATGTGGCACCCAGCTAAGCTTATAATCTATTAAGACACCTAAATACTTATACTGGGTGAACGCTCAACTACGCCACAGCCACAGGCAGCCGAGTGCAGATCACCACAGGAATGGATTCTAAGCGTCCTCTGACCTGGATCACTGTTGTTTTTAAAATAAATAGGTAAGCACTTGGTTTTATTTATATTTAAGGATAAAACATTGTGGTCGAACCAGTTTTTCAATTTGATAAGGTCAGAGGACGCTCCCTGATATACCTCATCCCAAGTGCAGCCGTAGGAGACCAGAGCCGTATCATCAGCAAAAAGAAATAAATTTCCCACAGTGTGCAATTTAGAAATGTTATTAATATACACTAAAAACAATAAAGGGCCTAATGTACTTCCTTGGATTACACCATAATCAATACTAGACTCATCACTCTTAATTCCATTAATCATCACAAACTGTTTTCGATTCTCAAAATAACTAATAAACCATTTTAAAGAGGTATTTTTAACTCCAATTAATTCTAATTTACTGATAAGTAATTGTCTGTCAATTGAATCGAAAGCCTTGGCTAGATCTAAAAACGTTACCATGACTTTTTTGCCATCGCCAACAGCCTTTGAAATAGATTTAGTCAAGTCGAAAAGAGGATTGGAAGTATTTATGCCTTTCCTAAAACCATACTGACAATCAGCTATAATACCTTCATTTTCTAAATAAAGTGACAATTGAGCTTTCACACATTTTTCCAAGATTTTATCTAATATTGTTAGCAAAGAAATAGGTCTAAAGTTATCCATAGCCGATTTGAGTCCAGATTTATAAATAGGAACTATTTTGGCAATTTTAAAAACATCTGGAAACTCTCCAGAACGTATGCTCAAATTTATTAAATGCCTGATTGGTCGGTGAAGAGATGGATTTTCTTTAATGATTTTAGCTGGCACTCCATCCCACCCCGGGGCCGAACCACCCCTTATACTGTTAATTACGGTGATGAGCTGCTGCTCAGACACCGGCCGCATCTCAAACACAGAACCCCTTGCGTGCTCGGAATCCTCAACCTCAGCAGGCTCTCGTACATTGATATTTTCCGCAAGCTTAGAACCAACAGATGAAAAAAAATTGTTAAAGTTGTCACAAATACGTTTAACTGGAGAGGGTGTGACAGTGCCGCCGCCCTCGTTGTAGGCCTCGACCGGGAATGGCTCCCTGCCGCACTTGCGACCAGATACCTCATTTATCACTCCCCAAAATTTTCTAACATCTCCTGCAGCTTCATTTATTTTTCTTTTATAATAGTTAAATTTTGCTCGTTTGATCAGAGAATGTAACAAATTTCTATATCTAACAAATCCATCCCGTAGACGTTGATTGAACGGTTCCCGTTTAGATTGCTTGAAAAGCATATCGCGTTTCCTTATTGATGCAATAAGTCCGGCTGATATCCATGGCTTTAATTTCCTATTCTTAGAATTTACCTCCACTTGGACAGAAGAGTTCACAACTGCATTATGAAGTACTTCGGTTATTTTGGCTGCACATAAATTCACATCATTGCTATTTAAAATTTCGTCCCAATTTTCTTTTAAAAGATCAGTTGTAATTTTATCCCACTTAATTTTTCTAAAAAAACATTCCTTTACCGTACTTTGTTTGTTACCCTCATTTTTAAGTAACTGTAATATGATAGAAAAGTGATCCGTTACACACGACTCTACAACCAGAGCATTAATTTCGGTTTTGTGCTTTAACTTAACAAAATAGTGGTCAACACAAGTTTGGCTTTCCGGTCGTGTGACTTTATTAATGCACGGAAATAACCCAACTTCACTTAGGACATCCAAATATCTCTCCTCGAGAGAGTGTTGAGAAACGTTTAAAATATTGCAGTTGATGTCACCCGCCAAGATACGGGTTCCATTAATTACTGGCCCAGTTAAATAGTAATCAGAAATACCGTCAATAAATGTTGCAAGATTAGAGTTGGGACTGCGATACACCGCAAGTATCTCACACGGATGACCACCCCAGACAAAGGTCAGAGACAGGGCCGTGGCTACCCCGCCCAGAGTCAGCTGTCTACATGACACGGATAAGGCTTTGTCCAGGTAAACAACGATACCATCGTTTTGATTGAGGCTGTTATAAGTCCTGAACAAATTGTAACCATCTAAGTTTGCAAGATCGCTATCGTCATTCAGCCATGATTCTGTTAAAATAATACAATTAAACTTCTCAACTAAACTTTGAAGCAAAACTTTATATTCGTCAATATTTTTGTTGTAACTTCTAATATTCTGGTGAATTACATTAAACCTATTACAATTTATATTTTGATTTAAATAATCACTGATTTTAGTTATGTCATCACAAACCAAACAATTATAAACTGACTCACTGTTATCATGGTCTGTTTGAAAAAACATGTAATATATTTTGATATGTACGCTGTTCCGCCGTCCCTCCTTCGTAACTTATGTTATTAAAAATGTCATTGAAAAAAAAAACAAAAAAACAAAAAAAATAGCATAATTGTTGGTATTGAGCATTACTTATTAAAAGATAACATAGAAAATTACCCTTAAATAATGTAGAAATTCGAACTTATATAAAATAGTAATTTATAACAATTTAACTGACTAAGTCACCTCCAATAATATTTAGAGAAAAATAAAAAACAATAATTGTCGTTATTTTGTAATTAAATGAAAACACAACTTTATTTTAGGAAAAACAGTTCTTCTTTTTATTCTTTATAACAACTACAGGAAATAAAATTGAAACTGCCAACACAGAAACAAAATTAATTCTACTCATAATATAGGCCTACTATTTTACTCGTAATATAATATTCCATACGTAATATTATCCTGATTTGCCACATTGTATCGAAAGAAAATTGATCAAGAAAACAAACTTAGTAAGGAACATAATTAAAGTTGACAAATTTCCTGACCTCCACAAATAGCTTTGTGACAATACATTTAGAATATTATGAATTAGTATTTTAAAATATAAACATCCTTACGTTATCTGCTTGAAAGCAAGAGATAACGCTGGTTATCTATACTTATCTTAGTCCGCGTGGCATCAATACAATTTATTGTTATAACTTATTATGTAGGCCTAATCACTGTTTTACAAGGAGGCGAATTATTTTCTAAATTGAAAAGAATGCACGAGAAATAAAAGTGAACCTTTTTGATTTAATCAATTAATCCCGTTCAATCAATACACTCAAATTTTTACGTTCTGAATGCATTAAATTAATAAATCCAATAAGAAACATTTTAAAATTTAAGCACTTTTAAATTCGGTGAATGAGTGGCCAATCGATAAAGGGAAAAACAAACAAAAAACTTACATCACTAAAAGCAGACATAGACAGTTCAACATTTTAGACCCGCTGCTCACGCGGTGCTGGCTGCGGCTTCCCCGGCGGCGGTGGTGGAGGCTGCGGCCAGGGCGTTCCTTTGTACTGCATCCCTGGATGTAGGCGTCGGCGGCCCGTCAGTCGTCACTGGCAATGAGGATGAGTGACGGACAGTTCCAGCAATGCGCTCAAGAGCTTCAATTTCATAAATTCGGGCCGTTTTTGCTGTTTGGGTTTTCTTGACCAACACAGCGCCGTCTTTCACCCAGACGAACGCTAGCCTCTGCTCCTTAACTAATTCACGCCCTCTATTGAAAATACTTCTTGTATGCGCAGTCATATGCTCGTTGAAGTATATGCGAGTATTAGGTAGGCTGGGATGTACTTCTTTTGCGAAAAACTGTCCCTTCTGCCTTATAGTGGATATCCAGTTCTGTTTAATTAAGCGAGACACAAAATTGACAACAATGACAGGGGTACGGCCGCCTGCGCCGGCTGCAGGGAGGCGGTGGGCCGCGGACACGTCGTACATGTTGAAGTTAATACCCAGGGTTTTAGCGATGTCGGACAGGATTTTAAAAACATCTTCATTCTTAGATGTAGGAAATCCGTTAATGATTAAATTATTTTTCCTACTATGTTGTTGTAGGCCATTTACCTCCTTCCTTAAAAACTGAATTTCCTCTACCAAGTTACTATATTTTTTTTCCAAGGTGCTTACTTTCAATGAAAATTCTCTATTTTCCTCTTTATTTAACATAAGATCTGCTTTAACCCCTTCTAACTCTTCTGTAACTTTTGAGATTTCGGTCCTCACTAATTCTAATTTTGAGTTCGTTTCTTCCCACTTGTCGTTAATTTCTCTTCTAAAGGAAGAAAAGTTTTCGCTGCTTTCCCTCCTAAACGCCGTTATTGCATCTAATATGGCAGATTGACTTACTTCACGATCGGGTCCAGCTTTACTGCCATTCGATGAGTTTTCAGAGGCACATCCGCCGCACTTCCAGGAAGTACGAGTTCCCATTTTATTTGTAGCATCATTTGCACTTCTAGAGCACTTAGCGTGAAATCCTTGATTGCAGTCCGTACATTTAATAGACTCCTTGTTCTGTCCGATATCTAAACCACATTTTCCACATTTATCAGCCATTATTAAAAACAAATTTTTTGAACGAAAAAACAAAAGTTTATATTTAATATAAAACTTATTCTTCGAACCGCTAACACAGACCGCAGGAACAAACGTGACCCGGACGGTGAACAGCACACAATCACTGCACTACAGACGGAGCGCTGATAAGCGATGTGACCCCATCGAACGACGGACCAAGACTGGCTTTAGTTAATATATTTAAATCTTCAGTCATTTGTTCAACGGTGTTGTAATCTTTTCCATATATTTTTCCATCAAGTTCAATCATCATTCTGTATAACATCTTTAAAATTAGGTGTTGACGCAGCGAGAGTCGGGAAGCGAATGATTAGTTATACAAGTATCATTCCCTTTTTATCAACTTGACATTGATCACGTGATTCCTTAGTTTTATTTGTTAAAAGTTATTTAACATTGGTAATACTTGTGGAACTTGATGTTATGTTGACCAGTCGGTGATGAAGATGTTGTAGGTTGTGTTGAAAGAAATACTTCATCATCACAGTATTTTGTTTTAGTAAACATCCTTACATTAGTAGCACTAACATCAACAGTTAAGTGATAACCACCGGTAAGTAAAACTCGCATTTCGTTGGTTAAATCTTCAAGTTGTTCAAAACTCGTAATGGTGTTGGTATCGTAAGATGCACACTTGACCTTTAGGGACATGTTGAAGTTTTGTATTTAGTTATAGAGAGCGAGATGTGTACGGTACGAAAGGTAGTCGTAGACTGATGAATTTCACAAGTTGATTTTCACTTTTATTATCACACAAATTTGGGTCAAGGTCATCCCGTGGAATTTTTAAAAAAAGCAACATATTGCTATGTACAAAGACATAACAATATGTTGCTTCTTTTATTTTTTTTTGTTTTATATCATCTTTATTGAGAAACCATTACAAACATATACATTTACAAAGTTATGTACAAACTAGTTAGTAGTAGGTGTTACATGAATAGTTAGTTCAGTTGAGTTGTTTCCACTCGGTCCCTGTGAAACTAAATAGAGTGCGCCAGGTTGAATAACTTGAAGATCTTCATTTTGTAGAAGTTGTACAAACCGTTTCGGTAGGAAGATTTGAAACTTCGGTTCGTCACCAACTGTATACGGCGCCTCGCTCAATGTGCAATTAATAGCATCACCAACTGAAGTGTCCATCTTCTTGATTGTATGTATGATGTAATGTTTTTCTTCTTTTAGTTCAGAACATCTCTTCGTCGGTAAGATTGTTGATTTTGAATGAGCGTTGAATTGATCAACCAAATTTTGAAGAAAGTTCTGCGATGCCATCTTGATGTTATTGTTAATCTTCTTGTTAATCTTCTTGTTAATAATAATGTCCGTCGGAGATGTTGTCTCTTCGGAGGTTCGAGTAATACTCATGCTGCGTCATGGTAGCTCTCTCACTTTTATTACCGACATTACCCCCACCATTCTGTTGAAGGAAATTATTCAAGCGGTAGGCATTCTTCAAAGCGCACTGTGACCTTCGATGTTTAAAACTCTTTGATGAAATACAAAGTTCATTGAAATAGCATTGGAAATCTCTATCTATTATTGCATTTATCACTTCGTTGCTTGTAAATGATTGTATCCAATTAGCTTTTTCCAATCCTCTTGTGTAGATAGTTTTGAACTCTTTGCAGTAATGATTCATAATGTGCGGCATCATGTTATAATTAATAAAACCTTCATCCCATCTTAAGTTGTGAAAATGTTTGTACAACCATTTGTTTGTAACTTTCGCTTTAGTTGTTAGTCTATTGAATGGTAATGGAGGTTTGAATAAGTAATGATAAACTACAGATGTGTTCATATCCAAAATTACTAATTCTTTTATAATAAAATTTCCATCATTTCCTCGAAAAGCTTGAAATTCAATTATACCTTTTTTAACTTCCATTATATGTGGCGCATTAGAAAACGAAACCCGTTTGTTCATGATGAAGTCTCGTCAGCAACTGACTTGTATTACAAACACGATTGTTCTTCTTTAACTTCTTGCGCTTCTTCGTCGATATTAAAGTCGGTGTGATAGTTGTTCAATTGTCTCCACATATCCACTTCTTGAGGTATTCGATTAAAAATTGAAGTATCCACGGGACCGTATAAAATTGGAACGAAAGGTTGTCTGTCCAATGTATCGATTAGATAGTCTTTGATTATTGCACTTGAAAATATTAGTTGTTTCAAATATCTGGTGACGGGACCGGTAGTACAACTTAAAGTGTAAAATTCTTCTTTAGTCAAATGTAATTTTACATCATGTCTAGTTAAATCTCTGAAGCGAACCATTTGTCCCCCACGATGTTTCACTATATCAACTTCAATATTTGATTCCAATAAACTTAATCTTGTTCTTCTTCCAAATGTGTTGTTACTCAAATAACATTCCAAAAGATGTAAATGTTTCATAAATGATTCCCAAGAAGTTTCAGTGAATGTAACCATTTTATTTCCATGATTTAAAATAACAATCGGTGAATAATCCAATGATTTTAAAATTCCAACTGAAATACTTTTCGTCATGCATGATGAAATGGGGTAGAAAATCCGAAGAAATACTTCTGTTAAAATATTAGTTGTAATGTTAACTTCAACCTTTTTTCTTTTTACTTCTTTTTCAGCTTCTCCTTCTTCTTTTTCTTCTTCTCTCTTCTTATGTTTGTTAAACTTGAGGAACTCATCCATTTCTCGTTCAACTTGTTTTTCTATATCTGAACTATTCTCATCCATTAGAGGTGTATTTTCTTCTCCGTTAGTAGAACTCATCTTGCGAACGATGTTTCCCATACGACGGTCGAATATAAAATGAACTTTCCACTCATGATTTTCTCTCTTTTATGTTTTTCGTGAAATCCTTGAAATTTATACAATCACATAAATGTTTGTTTTCAACTTGTTTTTCACAAACGAAATTCTAACCTCAAAAATTGAAGCAGATAATTCTAACCTCAAAAATCTGCAGTCGTTGTACTAATTCTTTTTAAAGTACATTCTTCACAATTCCGGTCAGCGGTGTGTAAGTAACTATTTTATCATGTAGAATTAGACAGTATGCTGAAGTTCCATCCGCTACTGGTTGTTCAAATTCCATTTCAATTTTTATATCCACACTTGATGATTTTACCGATTCATTTTGTTTTGAACAATCGATTACAATTATCGGAGCCTTGGAATAATACTGGTCAGGCGATAATAGTGGTGTATTAGTCTTTCCATAATATGACGATTGAAATCTTGCATACATATCGTATAAAATGGAAAAACGTTTTTTGCTGAACATGACATTCAAATTGTCATACGGAAAGAATTGAGAGTTTAAGAAAACTTTACAATTCTTTATTTTACAGTGATCAAATTGACCGGCATTTGAAGTGATAACATCTTTTCGCTTAGTTTGAAAACCGAGTATTATGTACCTTGCCCGTTCCAAATAAGTTGATGTCTTGACGGTCCATGTTTGTCGTTCTGTCTGAGGTAGTGTAGGATATTCATGGAATTCCCAACTTCGGAATGGCATCACAATATCACGGTCAGACTTTAACTTTCTCAATAATACGATTCTATGTTCATCGGCCAATCTTACATGAGGTACTCTCCAAACAACTTTATCCAATTGTAGTTGCCATTCCAGTTTATCTTCCGTAGTTGCAGGGTTTGTAAGTATCAAGTCCTTGTTAGTTGAAGATCTGAGTAATACCAATTCTTGTTTGACATTTATTATTATTCGTTTGTAATCTTCAGCGAATCCCAAAAGCAATCGTAAGGGTACATGAAAATCAAAGTGACCGTTGGAATCCGGTGTTATAGTGTCTTTATCAGGGGCAACCCATCCGGCGGTGACTATTGAATTCTTCTCATGCGGTGTTAATGATGTTAATCCTTTCAATGTCGTTGTTATACCAACCTTTTTTGTCGAATCAACTGTCACCCCTGATATCTCATATCTTATTTCATCAAAAAGATATGCCATCGGGTTATTTATAAAAGGAACTGTTGAAGCAGTTTTTCCATCCAATTTTAATACCCGTCCTTCAATGTACAAATAACTTTCACACGGTAATGTGTAAATATCTTGTTGTTGAATGGGAATCCTTATTTCATCGTTATTGTTTAATTTTGATGAAGTGTAAGGGTTGTGCGTGTGATATTCCTTCTCCCATAGTGTTTCGTCGAATGTCGGTCCTTGAGATATATCCAGGATATCCATCGTTGTTAAGTTTCAATCCAATCTTCTGTAGAAAACGAATGTTGTCCGATGTTAACTCTTCCAATGTCGAGGAGCTACTGAGCTCCCGACTCTTCCGTTGCGGTTTAAATGATAATCCCATGTTGACCTTTATGTTGCCGCTCTGATGTGTATCCGTATAGTTATCGTTTCTCCTCTAAAGTCAACACTAACACCGTCTTGATCCAATATGTTCAGTACGATGTCTCAAATGAAACTGGTGTTTAACGGTAGGTATATCAAGTTTTGTGGCTTCTCAACAATTTTAAAACCAGGAGCCACTGTTGGATAAAATGTATGTAAAATATGCTGATTCACTCCTTCTCTATACGATCCGTGTATAATATTACACGTTACATCGATACTATTGACTTTCAATATTGTAACAGTTGTATCACCTGAATGAGTAGTTCCAGGAGTTAATATATTCTTTTTTGTATCTGTAAATCCAAGTAAACTGCCAATGGAGTTTTCCAAGCTGACATCGATATAATATTTTGAAGTTATTTCTGCTTTTAAAGTATTATTGTTTCCTTTAACGGTGATATTTTCTTCTCCGAGTTGTTTTTGTAGTAATTGGTTTATATCATCGATTTCATAAGCTCCAGTAGGAAATGTAATTATTTTCAATTCTGGGTATTTTCCTGAAGCATCCTTAGTTTCATAATAATGTAGTAAATTGTTCTTTCCTTCCGTAACATTGGGAATTGAGTTGTAGGTAGTTAAATCAAGTAATGCCGCTTCCCATAATCTTTCCTTGGATAGACGCAATGCTGGGAACAGCGTACTTTTCAATGTGGATGAATTTCCACTCAGTGACACTGTATACGATGACATCTTAAAGCTGACTGACACTCTTCGCTAGAAACTCCAAACATAAATGCCCACATATTTCAGTATTGTTAGGTTGTTCTCTTTTGTAATTGTAAAAAATGTTTTTGGAGTTTCGAAAATAATGTTGCAGTTCTTTCGGCGGTGGTAGATTGCCAAAACTGTCAAAGTAGTAAACGGTTTGTCCGAGCTTTTTATAGCATACCCAATGAGTGCCTGGACCATAGGTGGAATCCAAATTTACTATTCCAGTTTCATTTTCCCATATTTTAGTTGGTAATGCATCTTTCATAAAAACTCCTCGAAAAAATGGTATTTCAAACATTTTACATAATCATTTAACTGATGATTTGTTAAGGCTTTATTTGGAATTATCAATTGATTCTTCTTATTTAGTACACACGGTACGGTCTTAGGTATAAACCTGCTCCGTTTTTTACCATTGACCAAATAGAAGCTTTCTTTACTGTTGCTTTACGAGTTCTACGACGTCTCTTCTTAATGTTTCCACCTCTTTTGGGAGCTCTTCTCTTTGCAGGTCTTCCTCTGCGACGTCGTCTTCCAGCACCAAATTTAGCTTTCGTCTTCATGGCTTTAGTTACTGCCCAAGCCGCTGCTTTTTCTGCAATACTTGCGTCACTTGATTTTACTCTTTGCCAAGCTCTTTCCGCTAGAATTTTATCCGCTATTGATCTATTTGTTGAATCTTTATACTTTGAATATGCTATATCGTGTTCTTTGCAAGCTTGATCTAATTTATTAATTCCAGGATCTCCTCTTGCTAAACGTTTTGACAACTTAGTTCCAGGTCCACAATATTGATAACCTCCGGGCAGATGTAATTCGTATGGTAAAGCGTCTATCGCTCGATTCACAACAGCACCAATTGGAATCCGTCTGAGCAGGGATAATGCAGCTGATGTTAAACCACGTCCTCTCTTGCCGCTGTCTTGACGACGACTGAGCGATACGGTCTTCATTATGCTGTTTTATGTAACCAACGTCTTCACTCTATGAAATACTTTATGATAATGAATCCTTTTTTTGTGTATTCCATACTTAAATATTCATAAGTTTTACTAGTATCTATCAATGATTTCATCTTTAATCCATTGGTTTCTCTGAGAATCTTCGATTTTATTGTGTTTCATCGATGCATTAATCAAATGATTATGCATATCAATAACTACATTACCTACAAGATTCATTACATACTCTACATTAGTAGCATCTTTGTTACGTGTAGGATTATCAAGATTTGTGATACGTTTACCATTACATGTATACACAGATGGATCGTTATTAGAGGTTGCTATAACTTGATTAATAGTAGCAACATCATTCGGAACTATTCCTGCTGATATGTTAGATATTCTTCTTTTTTTTCCATCATATAAGTTATTTATTTTATCTAAAACTATAGTTTGTTTCACAACAACACAATCATTATCATCTTTACCAGATTTTACATGGGTTAATCGTCTACCTCCACATATAAAGTTAACACCAGTAGCTGATAGTTGTGGCACTTGTGTTAAAATAACAGCATCATGTTCTTCCGTGCCTAAACTTATATTTGACAATCTTTTATTTTTTCCATACCACTTGTTATTTTGTAGTTGTAGTAAGGTAAACTTTTCACTTCCTTGCACAAACTCATCACCTTTCTTTGACACCACCTGATTTTGTTTAACAAAAGCGGATGTTCCTTTCTTCAAGCTTTCATTCATTTGTCTCACAGTAGCAGCATCCGATGGAGTTGAACCATCTTTCAGATTGGACAACACTTTTCCATGACAATCAATAACAGCACCATTATATAAAATACAATTATCTTTAATGTATTTAATATTAACACCATCACTTTCTTCTTTAGGATATCCAATATCGTTTATAGTATATTTATAGAAGGAAAATCCATCTTTTTTCTTTTCTGGTATTACAGAATGCAAATAACGCTTATTGATTGTATCTGTATCCTCGGTTGGATCTGCTATATTAGTTATTTTATAATTTAAAGCATTGTACTTTTTTCCACTTTTAGTCTTTTCCAACAGTAAAGCGTATTCCATCGCAGATAGAAAATAGCCTTTATTAACAACATCTCCATTGTTGACTGGTTTTGCAACATTAATAACCCTGTGAGATTTTGCATCATACAGTTGGTTGTTGTCGAGTTTTAAACTTGTAGATGTTTCCTCCTTTACTGTTTTTAAATTTGTTGCATCTCCATCTTCTTCTGGATCCTTAACAAACTTTAAACGTTTATTATTTATGTTATAGTCACCTTCGGGTGTTTGCGGTAATCCACTTCTTTTTCTGTTTTCTCCAACTTGCACTCCTAACGCGGAGTATCGTCCGAACTTGTCGACGCTCATGTTAGAACTGACACATTATACGCCTGCAACTCTTATATATCCGCGGACAATTATACGATTATGCCGCGATTCCTGAGTTCGTCAATCAGAGCTACCCATTCATTATTTAAACCTGTATGACCGGCTTCCATGGCTTCATGCAATAGTCTCATTCTATCAACCAATTTATTGATGTCGTTGTAGTAAATCACATTCGTATTGTATAGATTTTTCATCAATCCTTTGCCAGATGTTGAGGTATCTCCTTTACTCTTTTTACCATGTTGTTCAAGAAGTGATAAATCCATAAGTGATAAAGATTTTCTTTTCAGTGGTTGTCTCACCGCTGGTGCAGTACGTAATGTTGGCAATTTTCGTGGAGGAAACAACTTTTTTATAACAATGTTATATTTTGTTGCACGTGAACGATTAATCATTGCATCCTTTAAGTAGTTTCTTTTATGAGCGTTAGTATTTTGTAGAATCTCCTTAAAAACACTTAAATCTTTGGATGAATATCTTAGTGGTATGTTTTTAAAAATTAATTCATAAAGTCCTTTTGTTCCTTTATATTTATGCTCACCAATAATGATGTAATCGTCTTGTGTTATTTCAAGCTTTGAATCGCCGATCTTTAATTCATTCCCATCAATTCTTGCTCCGTATACGTGTGATCTACTCAAATTCGGGTTTGATTTCATGTCATGTAGCATTTTCATTATATATTTTCTTCCAAGAGGTCCATGTTGTAATATATCGCTACTCAATTGAGTTAAATTTGGAATAGATTGTTCAGCTTCAGGTATTGGCTGTTCTTCTTCCTTTTCAACAATTGGTTCTTCTTCTTCTTTTGTTTCTTCTTGCTCACTAGCACTTGTATATGAATCATCATCTTCTTCTTTTTTTAATGCTTGTACTTCTTGTTTAGAAACTGGTAGTAAAACATCTCCTTCATAACGAGGTTTACCAATAGTTTCTGATATCTGTTTTAAAGGTTCCGTAATAGGTTTAAATGTAGTCTCTAGAAATTCTTCTCTTTCACTTAAACCCATCCTCAATGCACGATTCTTCATCCTAATAGAATCACTGAGTGATTTTATTTCTTTCAATAGTTTTTTTTGATTCACCATGTTTACACTGTGAAGTTCAACGTGTAACTAGATGTAACATCGGTAGTTCAACCCATAAATACAAATTTATCCAACCCTATACGATATCTACCATTTTTAATATCTTCTTCCTTCATAATAACGAGAAAGCCATATTTCTCATTCCATGCTTTGCCACACATCTCTTTAAATTTCTCAAATGCCATATCCGCATTTACATGATCATTATATATATGTTTTAAATTTGTTTCATCTTGCTTGAAGATGATCAACATATTTGCATTGTCTCTTATGAGTTGTTTTGGAATCTTACTGTATGTTTGACCAATATAAATGCTATCGATATTATGATGTCTTCCCATAGCGAAGTAATTCCTTATAGTGTCGTGATTTTCACAAGACACATCGTCAAAAATAAAAATAGAAAATGGTTTTGCTTCATTTGGTTGCATAATTGTTTCACTGGCATTAAACTTGTAGAAATTCACTTCAGGTACACTTGCAAGTACTTTATCCAATAATTGATATTTTGGTTGTTGCAATGATTTTGAAAAAATGTATATATTGTTAAAGCGCAATCCTTTAGGATTAGTTATAAGGTTAAAAACAACATTTGTTTTTCCACAATTTGAAGGACCAGTTATTAAACATCTTATCGTATTTGGTAGTAGTTCACCATGTTTACCATGATTTAACTTATCATTGTCAACCGTCAATTCATCAATATTATTGATATTAAATCGATCTTTTTGTTGTACAATCTCCATCTTGTGTCAAGGTTAAACACACAATGAGCTATTAAATTACTATACCAAGTCTTTTGAAGGAATCCAAGAGTCTTCACTTTTATCGAATCCTAACCACCGGACTTTAACCATATCCTTTTTCCTTTGTAATACCTTTTCAACAAGATATACATCACCGACTGTTGATTTCAACAATTCATGTCCGTAGAATCCACCTTGAAGTAATTCACCCTTGTTATCCTTTAATAAGTAAGTTTCAGGTATAGTTGGTTGCACTTTATAAACTGTAAATACTTCATTAGTCCAATTTGGTAGATATCTTTTACTAAATACACCTTTGTATTTGCTTATACGAACTTTATCGTTGACTTTAAACTTTTTTGGTTGCAACTTTTCCAATTTAGGTGTTGTATTATTTCTGATGCGTTGTAATACAACCTTAGCATTAGCGCTGTTTACTTGGATAGGTTTCATTCCGATGGTACAATGATATTTGTTGTTATACTCTTTTATAAGTTGTGGTAATATGTCATACCACACGTATGATCCTCGTTTTGAAAATTGTTTGTACATCGCTCCTTTCAATGTTCTATTGAACCTTTCAATTATTGAAGCTTTAACTTCAGAATTTGTAGAATAATGATTTATTTGATATTTCTTCATTAAAGCTCCAAAGTCTTTATTAAAATATTCTTTTCCATCATCGGTCTGTAGATGTTTGATTTTGAATTTGTTTCTTTGTATCGTTGTTTCCATAGCTTTTGTAACACTTTTACCAGTCTTATCCTTCAATGGTAAAGCGTCAGCTATTTTAGTAAAACAGTCTATAATTGTTAAAATATATTTGAAACCTTTGTTTAATTTACTGTGCGGTATCATTTCAATGAGATCAGCTTGGTAAAGATCATTCATTCCTTTAATGATTGTACTTCTTCTTGGAAATCTTCTTCTTGCTGGTTTATGTAGTTCATTTACAATCTTGTCCTTCACACTTTCCATCTTCAGGTGTTGCTTGCACATCGCTTGTAAAAATACTGATCCATACAGCAGTTCATTCTCTTTTATATAGTTTGAATATAGGTCAAGGCCATTTCATATTAGTGTAAAAAAGAGGGAACATGGCATTGGGCTTGCCATGTCCCCTCTTCTTTACGGAAAGGAAAAAAAAGGAAGAAGGTAGAGGACGAAGAATAGGTTTACTGGTCGATAGGGTTCAGGGAGTAGTGGCCGAACGGTAAAGTATTAATTTTATCTTCTAAAATATAGCGCTTGTCATCTTTGTAGCTTAATGCCCATTTTGTTTGTTTGACACTAAAGAGTTGATGATTATAACTTCTAATAGTGTTGAATGTTGCAGTTGTTTCAACATTTTCAAACAAACATCTTTTATAATGTTCAAACTGTACGTTCTTCTTCAGGAAAGAGGTTTTTATTCCTTTGGCCTTTTTCGTGACTTGATGTTGATTCCTTTCGCTTATGTACAGTTGAAATGAATATAGTTTGGACATTAATGCTACAATTTCCATCATCGGCACACCATTTGTTTCATCTTTAAATTTTCCCAATACTTTCTTGTTTCTGTCGTAATCGTAATTTGGATGGTCCTTGGGATAATCGGAAAAGTCGAAATCATCTTTATACATAAAAGTGCGTAGATCTTCGTACATGTCATTTGTTTTAATTCAGTAAATTAGTGCATCCGTATCCATATATGCAATACCAATGTTCTCTCTTCCATAATAGTTAACCATCTTCTTATAATGAAACTCGTACATGTGTGTTTTGGAAATATCAAAGATTGACATTCCTAGATACAAAGGACGATCCATTAGAACTGACTTCTTGTTCATGGAAATAACAACTAGATTTTCATTAATAATTACAGATGAACCAAAGTTTGGTTGTTGCACTAATTTCTGTAATTTTACTGGATCAGTTACCAATTTGATATCCTTATGTTTCCTTTTGTTTTCCAAAGTCTTGCCAAATATTGCGTTGTTCATTAGTTTGAAGAAATCTTTTTGAAAACTTGATGTAGCGGCGGCTCTTCTTCTTGTGTTGTTGTCAATGTACGGTTTTAACCAACAAGATTGAGAGAATTGTAGTACTCGATTAATTTTTGTAATTCTCAATCCCAAGTCTAAGGCCTGTTGTATCATCCAGTAGTGTCCAACATACCGAGACTTGTTAGTTAAAGTCATCAATAATTTTGGCCATCTTCCAGTTGGAGAAATTTCAGTCTTCGGAAGAAGTGGTAAATCATAATGTTCGTCGTGAAGATGTTCGGGATATTCAAAATCGACGTCGAATATGTAACCAGTTTCTCCATATTTCGGTATATCCATTATGTTTCCAATTGATTCTGGGTCTATCCATTTGAAATTATCATATGGAAGGGGATTTGACATTGCCCATCCGTACAAGTTATTTGCATCAAAATAACCCAGGAATGTTGTTGGTTTTGATGCATCATAATCGGGCAAATATTTATTGTTCGCCTTGACATGACGTGTTACACTTTGCGTCAATCCTCCTCGAACTCCTGATTCTAACATCAACACCATATCTATATCTGTAAGAAGTTGTATTTTACAATTTGTTTCTTTTAACATGGCTTGCCACGCTAGTCCAGGCGAAGTGTACGAATGAAGAGGGTCTAATCCATATGACGCAAAACACGTATTTCTAAATTCTTCCATCACATCACATAATAAAGTCACATCTAATTTGACATAGAAATCTGAATATTCCCCCAATGTTATAAATCCTAATTCGTTCCATACTTTGCATGCATGATCATAATCATCTTGAGATATATCCATGTCGTACAGTTTACTTTTAAATTCTTCTTTTGGAGGTGGTGATGTTTCATTAAATCTTTCTAAACTGTCTATGTAATCATATGGGAAAACACCTTTTCGAAGTACCAGATCCAGTTTGTCGCTGTTTACAATCTTCTTCGTTTCGATTAAATCTTGTTTCCTTAGATTTTCAGAAAGTTTGGACAAACTCGACGGCAAAAATCGGTAGGAGTCCAAGAATCTTAGTTTGACGTTTCCAACTTCTTTGGAAAAACTTATAAACTTCTCTGAAGTTTCAGCTAACACATCGATTTTACCGTCGTCTCTTCCTAATTCAGGTATTATAAAATGAGCGTCGTACCCACTGAGATTATGCAGAACCACAGGGATAAATAGTGGTAAACGATAGCTCAAGTTGCATTTATTACAAGCAGCACCCCTGTAATAACCTGTAAGGTGGTCGTGATCTTTAACTTTATAATTCTCAATAGTAAAATCATTTTTGCACAAGAAACAGTGAGTCGCATTTTCATGTTGAATTTCTTCTTCTTCGCCCATCGGTTTCATTGGTACAATATTTGTATATAATCTTTGTGTATTTCCAGCTATTGAATATAGGTGATCAAGAAATATTTTTTCCGCATTTTCACCACGATATACTAGAGGTTCTGAAGTTAATCCATATCTGTTTAAATGTTCTTCTGATAATGTTGATTTGACCATTAAACAAAAACTGTTTCGTTTGTGCATTTGATACTTTACACTTTTTCTTGCTTCACAATTTTCATCTTCAACTGGAACAAGTGTTGATTCAAAATCCGCATACACAACTAAAGGGATACGGTATTGATGATGAACCTTTTCAAATGTAACGAATGCTCTGTTTTCCGAAGGTAAATTAATCTTTGCTTCATAATTATTGTTACATAATCTTTTGTGCTCTTGTAACCATTCTCTTCCTTGTCTTCCTTCTCGTTGAAAATTAAAACATCTCCTGCAAATTATCTTTCTGTGTCGAGCTTTAGAAAGTTGCTTGTTAACAAGACGATCGAATTGCTTTATGTACACATAGTGAGACACATCTCCTCGCGTTAGTAGTAGTAAATCCGTATGATCTGGTAGCTCTTCTTTTGCAATTCGTAAAGGATACACTTTGTTTGAACTATCTAAAGCAAAAACATTAATAGACGAGCCGGGATTTTTCTTTTCAAATTTTGATATATCTTTTGTAGAAACGGGATATGTTATTCCTTGAAAATTGTACCTGTGTCTTGCATCTTCATATTCTTGGTTGGGTCTTTGTGGATTTATTAATACAAACTTTGACGTCATAGCATAGCGAAAACATTCATTATCTTCATTTTGAACATTAATACAAGATTTTGTATTTTCAATTATTTTTGGCAAAGGAATGTAACTAGATCCCATTAGTCCATATCCGTGTTTGTGAACTCTTATATCTAATACTTCAATACTTGTAAGACTCCATCCGGATCCTCTTCCTTCGTGTTCCTGAAGTTAAGTTAATATTTCTTCTATACAATTCTCGACTATTGAATCAATATTTGAACTTTCAATGATGGTTCGGTTTTTTGTTATGAATCCTCTTGGTGATAATTCTTCTTGCGCATTTATAAACATAGCTTCTAGTAGTAAACCAAATTTAAGAAAGTTCAATCTTTTCAATTCTTCTTTTAAAGTTTTACTTACGATTGGTTTTGCTTCTCTAATAAATTCTTCTAAGTTCAAGTTTTCATTTTGAATCTTATGATGCATTACTACCTTACCGGGTAAAGCAAATACTTGTAGATTCGGTAAAGTAGTTGAAGATGTTGCTGTTATTTCTTCTTGTTCTTCTTGTTTTTCTTGTTCTTCTTGTTGTTCTTGATCTTCTTCTGTGTTGTTGTGAATTAGTTCTTTATGTATATCTAGTAGAATTTCATCGTGAAACGATTCCGAACATTTATCGCAATGATACATGTTGACGATGTTTACTCTTCGAAATTTCGCCGAGAAATGAAATGGGCTCTGACGGTCCTGCTTTTATAACGGTTCCCCCACCACTATTTCATCATCATCCTCTTCTTCTTCTTCACTATCCGAGGAAAACAAACGTCTTGGACGAAACATTAATCTTCTACTAACTGATTGTTCATTTGTGTTCTCTATTCCAGTTGGAGTTTCAGTATGTACTTCTTCATATTCAAACGATGATGAAGATTCTGATATTACTACATCCATATCCAAATTTTCATTCTCCACATCATTTACACTTCCTACTTCTGATGTTGTTAGATCTACATCCATATCGTTTACACTTTCTACTTCTGATGTTTCACTGTTATTATCATTTTCTTCCATATTAAAATCGTCTAGTTGAATTTTATACAATATTTCAATCAGAGGTTTCCTTGGATAATTGGTGTTGTCCACAGGAGCCATTTCAAGTAAATGAGGAATAACTCTTTGTGATTCGGCTTATATGATATTTTGATAAGTATGTCAAGGTCATTTTAGATTAAGCGAGAACTGGGAATAGATCACTAAGCAGCATGTTAATTCATTACTACAAAGTGATCTATTCCCTATTCTCTAAGAAGTGTCCAATCAATAACCAAAGTTCAAGTTCATTTTTGTTCAATTTCAATCTTTTACTTCTTCTTTTATTACGTAGTTTATAGGTTGACAATTCGAATTTTCAAAGTGCCGTTTTATCGTTTGTTCCAACGCTTCTATTTTAGCTTCTTTTATCATTAATTCCGTAAGTAACTGATTAATGTAATCAGCTGCCATGTCCACTGTTCTTGTTCGTATTTCTCCTAACCTAACCCCGGGAATCAATCTCTGTAGTCTGTAAAACTTTAACTTTATTCTTGACTCTCTTGCTTTAGCCATTTCCCGAATCTTTAGTTTTTTATTATCTTTATTTGTAGTCAAGTCCATAACACTTTCCTTCAAGTCCTTACTCGTGACAAGTTCGCTTTCAGAATAATTCGACTATAGTACACTCGTCTTTTATACACTTTCCCCCACCACTTTCAATTTCCCCCACCCTACTAATATAGGTCAAGGTCATCCGGTATTAACGCGAGAACGAGGAATAGAGCACTAAGTGGCATGTTAGTCCATTACCACAAAGTGATCTATTCCTCGCTCTCTATTCTACATCTAATTTTTTTGGGTTTTTGTTATTTTTATCTTTTTTTTTTGGTTTTTATGGGGGGAATGAGTGTTTGAACATTACTTGGTAGAATGTCCATTTTTCTTCTTCAAATCTTCAATAGTTTCCAACAATTGTAACAAATATGCGTTGGTTTTTTCTAAAGTTTTCAGTCTGCTACATCCGACTTGAATGGAAGGCACTATTAGTTGCAATTTTGCAAATTCTATCTTCTCTTTCTTGCACCTTTCTCTCATTTTTAGGTTTTTCCTTAGTCTTGCCGAAGATGGTGTTATTGGCTCATACATACAATCTGGATATGGCTTTGACATTTTCAACACTGATGTTGAAGTACAATGAGATACTTGCGGCCGTTGAGCTTGATAATAATTTGTTGTTGGAGTATTGCAATACATCTTCGGTTCTAAGTTTTGGTGGCAATCTGTAGTTGAAAATACTGGTGTTGCAGAAGGATCAGTCATCTTTCACTGTTGTCGTACAGAGTGAACCCTTTTCTAAAGTTTTACTTCTTTTATCACATTTCCCCCCACCACCGACTTATATATTCTTCCCCCCCCCCCACCATAGTTATTTATACTTGTTTTTTCACATTTCAAATTTTATACCATACTTCCAATATGACATCCGCGTCTTCCTCTTTTAAGTATTTGACAAATTCAGGACTCCTCGACGATACATTCGGTCTGTTTAGATAGCTCATCACCTTGTGATGGCTTTCCTCATTTTCTATATAACAATACACTTGCATCAACTTGTTTTCTTCCTCTTTCGATGATATGAAATTTGCAACAGAGGTCCACTCTTCATATTTAATCTTGAAATGGCGCACTTCGAATTCCATGATGTTTATTCTAATGCCGCAACAATAATAAAACTCTCTTCAAACAACCTTCATTTATACACGTTCCCCCACCTAATTATAACCCCCACTCTTTCCCCCCTCTCCTTTATATGTGGAAGGGGTATTACGGTTTGAATGCACGATACTTAATAAATTCAAACAAACACTGTGCACAAATGTCGCAAGTGTTATTACATGTTTCGAATTTCATTATTTGACCTTTTACAAGATGAACTAACCTACCTCCATCATCTTGGAATTGTTCAAAATCTAAAACAGACGCTTTTCCACAATCATGACACATTTTTGTACCATCTTTAAAAGTATAAGCAAGATAGATAGCAAATCCATAATTGTCTCTCTTAAATTCAATGAGCATTTCACGAATTGCTTTAGGTATTTCACACTCATTTGATCTCATGATGTAATGGTAAAGAAACCCATTATTGATAATTTCTTGTAAACACAGAACCAACAACCTATCCATCGTGTTAGACTTATACTGATAGTTACATCTAAAACCTTTTTCTTATATGATTTTCCCCCACCACTTTTATATAGGTCAAGGTCATTGTATATCAAGCGAGAACTGGGAATAGATCACTAAGTGGCATGTTATTCCATTACCACAAAGTGATCTATTCCCCATTCTCTAAGAAGATTGTTGATAATTTAGATTCCTAATATTTCTTTTCCTTCTTCTTCACCTTTTTGAACTGTAGTATTACCAGACATATGTGATATTAGTTTCTTCATTTCTCGATTTTCCATTTCCAATTTCTTCAATTTTAAATCTCTTGCTTCGATTTGTAGTTTTAAATACTTGATGTAACTTCCAGCCCAGTGTAGGGTTTTCAATTTTGATGTTCCCATTGCAATTCCAGGTATTTGAAATTGTAGTCGATTGAACTCCATGTTCATATCTTGTCGGTCTTGTTTTTTCTTTTCTAGTCTTTTCAATCTTTGATTCTCCCTGAACGAAGAGGTCGTATCACAAGGAATATGACGAAACATTTTGGTCAACGATATCTCGAAGAATGAGCGTCTACGCAGAAAACCAACACATTTATGCACTTGCCCCTCCAACTTTAGGCTAGTGGTGGGGAGAATTACATTAATTTGATACTTATTTCCACCGTTACACTTGCTCCATTATCAAAAAGATATTTGTAAAAAGGTCCTGGATACTGTTCTGTTTCACATCCTATATGTTCCTTAAGAAAGTTGAAAGCCAATCTTTTCGAATATTCGTTATGATATACTTCTCTTATATTAAAAAGGATTCCATCTTCCAGAAATTTCACTTGAATTAATGGTATTTTACTTACATCATCCTTGTCTATCAAGGGTAGCTTGTAAGTGAACGTATTTGGTGGTAGACTTAACGTTTTATTTAGTTGAGAACAAAAGAATTTGTACATTTTCTGATTATTGTTCGTAATAACAGGAAGATTTAACATTTTATAGTACGAAGATGCAAAACGTTTCGATGTTCGAAACTTTTGTATTTGATAGTTACTCGAAGAAGGTTTGTTAGGATTAAACATTTTTAGTCGACAGTTTCCTGACAAATAAGCTTCTACGCTAATAACCAACACATTTATGAACATTCCCCCACCAACTTTAAACTAGTGGTGGGGAGAATTTTCCTCCAACACTTCTTCAGAATTATTAATTTCAATTTGAATTACAACAAAAATATTTGATGCAAAATCCCAAAAAACAGAATATGAAACAGTCTCTTCTACATCTTGAGATTCATTATGTGTTTCAACCACTTCCATCATTGAAGGTTCTTGATCAATTTCTGTTACTTCCATCGCTTCTTCTACAGGATTTTGTATTATGTCGATTGTTTCGACTTCATCTTCTTCTTGGACTAATGTAATATTTCGTTGTCTCACAATTTCAATTAATTGTATAAAAGAAGTATCTCTAGGAGACATTCTTAACCATACATGTAGCTCCAACAAATGCTGACTTACTAATGACAAAAACTCACAATTTATAAGACTTGCTTGAATAATAAAGTGGGGGGACTACTTTAGTCCAATTCGGATTCGGATTCAGAAGACAATAAAGGTGATATGGGTGAATCCAACGATGAATCTAATATAAATGTATCAATAGCTTCCTTTACTATGTCTTCGTCACTATCGTTTATCAGTTCTTCAAAGAGTTCTTGTTCAAACTGTACCATTTCTTCTTCTTCCATTGTGGAATCATTATCAGTTTCGTTATAATTTTCCTCTATATTGTCTTCTTCCATTTCATTTGTACTAATATAAACATTTTTAACTTCAAAATAATTAACAAATGGAGTATCTTTAGACAGCATATTTGTTCACCATTTCTTTTAAACAGACTAAAAACATGGAGGTTCATAGTCCGCCTTTTATAAGTTTTAAAAAATGGGGAGGGGGAAGGAAAAAGGATTGGGAAGGGATAGGGTGGGGGTAAGGGAAGGGTAATGTGGTTATTAGACCACTTGTGCGACAAAGTAGCCACCAATGCTAACTTCGAGCTCATAACACTTCATAATATCATCCTGCCAAATTAACATACGTTCTCTAGTATTTGGTGTTACACAGAAGAACCTACTGTCATTATACACAATAGCTGATCCAATTATAACATTGAATCCTAAATTTAGCCATTTGTGTGCTTCCGTAATAAATCTTTCTATTGTATCAAAAGGAAATTGTTCATCGATGTAGATTGGTCTCATTTGTTCATCAAGTTTAATTACATCTTCACCGTCATCTTCACTGTCAGTGCTACTATCATTTTCATTGTCACTGCTACTATCATAATAATGTATCACATCTTCTTCAGGTTGTTGGAAAACATCAGCAATTTCGGAAGGATTGAAGTTTTCACTATGGTGAGGAAGCATTTTAAAGCAAATAATAACGGCAGAGACGAAACAACAAGTGTGGCGCGTGAAAGCAGAATGAAGGAGTGAACAACGCTCGCTTTGCTTTTATAACGATATGCTAATGAGAGGGGTTAACAGCTGTTAAGTGGGGGAAGGTGGGAGGGAAGGAAAGAGAGGGGGTATTTATTTCAAATAATTCGCATAACTTTTGACTAAAATAAGATAGCTAAATTCTTCTTTTACTAAAATGTTCGTCTTCCATAGACCTTTTCAATGATGTATCGCTTGTCCTAATCCGTCAATCCATTATCGAGTTATAGGCATTTAAATTTTCGGGGGTGGGGGGTTCCGCTTGAGTGAACACGGGGGGGGGGGTTCCGCTTGAGTGAACACGGGGGGGGGGGGGTTCCACTTGGGTGCTCATGCGGAACAAATATTCTCACGAGATAGTCGTTGTGTGATAATGAAGACAAATGTTCATCACGCCGCGACCACTAATTAACTCGCATTTGCGGTGTTCACATCTTTCCTACTCATTACATATACGTTTCCTACTTCATTATTTCAAGACTAATTAACTTGCAAAACAACAGTCTCTGTCTTTGAATGTTGATGAGATTTCATTAGGAACCATTCTTTGCACGCTCTATGAAGCTACACCAGCAAACAATGCAAGTCAGACAGGTCATATAACTGTACAACGACCTTAGAAAAGTAGGTCACGAGACTTAGAGTATTAAAAAATAATGGGGGAGAAACACAACGCTATAACGCATTGTGTTTCTCCCCCATTATTTTTTTAGCAAAATTTGGAAAAACTATGTGAATTTACTGTTTACGTCCCCACCTTGTAATACGATCCTTTTTATCCCTGAGGAGAAAGTCTTGAGAACTTAAATTGTTAAATCTCTTCTCTTTACACAAATTGTCAGGAACTTTAATTTTATATTTATTGCCGTTACATTTTGCCAATATGTGTTGGTGGTCAACAACACTTAGAAAAAAATATCTCAAACCTTTCTTAAGCCTCTCTCCTCTGACGGATATCATTTCAGGATCGTCTTCAACAGTGGGGATTTCTGTCAGTTGTGGTTCGGAAAGATGTTTCACGATATGTACACGGCAGAAACGTTCGTTCTTAACACATTTCCTACCACAAGCTGATCCTTTCTTAATTCCCCTAGCGAGCACTTCAGGGCAAGTAGTGGGGCGGCTAAATGCCCTACGACGCTCTTCTTTTAATAATTGGAAACGCTCTGAAGGAGCAGACTTAGGAGATTTATTTTTAGGATAGGTGTGATCTTTAGGAATAGTAAGTGGTGGGGTAGGAGGCAATGGTGACAGTGGAATGACAGGTGTACTAAGACGATGAAGCAAGGTTTCAAATGAAGGGGTATTAGGACGGGGAGCTGGCTTCTGCGGTGGCGGCATGTTAGTTGAAGGCGGTGTGGAGTCATTTGAAGACGAAGGCGGTGAAAATATGCTGCGACGTATGGTATTGTTGGACGGTTGAAGAGGAGCTCCAGAAGTTGAAGGTTTCGAGTCTAGTTGCTTCTTATACCAGTCGGGAGCATTTTTCAAGCGAAGAGTTTTCTTGACTGGAGTTGAAGCCGTAGTAGAAGTAGAAGTTGAACTTGTAATAGAAGAGCAGGCTGTAGTGGAAGTTGTAGTCGGCAGGGATGACATCGTGGTAGTTCTATTCGCAGTTCGCAGCGTAACGTCTGGAATCAGAATGAAATGTTAGCCGTGGTCGATACGTCTTTTATAACGGTATGCTAATGAGAAGGGTTAACAGCCGTTAAGTGGGGGAAGGTGGGAGGGAAGGAAAGAGAGGGGGTATTTATTTCAAATAATTCGCATAACTTTTGACTAAAATAAGATAACTAAATTCTTCTTTGACTAAAATGTTCGTCTTACATAGACCTTTTCAATGATGTATCGCTTGTCCTAATCCGTTAATCCATTATCGAGTTATAGGCATTTTAATTTTCCGGGGGGGGGGTTCCGCTTGAGTGAACACGGGGGGGGGGTTCCGCTTGAGTGAACAGGGGGGGGGGGTTCCGCTTGAGTGAACACGGGGGGGGTCGGTCATTGACCCTTCGGAAAGTGGGTCAAGGTCATTTAAGACTTATAAAGAACCAAGGTGATGGGAACAGTAGTAAGTGTTCCCACCACCCTGTTTGCCTAACGGTTCCCACTCCCAACCCACTAGTTACGTTCTGCGAGGGACATCGACGCAATTTTGTTTGGCCCGTCCGGGTCCATCCGTAACGGGCCGGTCCGGGTCCATCCGTAACCGTGAATTCGAAGGGAAACTGGAACAGCTAATGCAGAAACGCAACTCTAACACCCACCCAACTAATCCCACCCATCATATTCCTAAACAAAATGCCAAAACCTAGTCCGCTACCTACAATTTGCGGATGTCCCACCCCTTCTAAGTGAAGTTCAACCGAACTTCTGAATTTACATTTAATCTACCCCCTATCATCTAGCTGAAAGGCAAAACAACAACATTAATTATTAATACCAACACTTAAAACTAACAACACATCATTATTAAATATCAAATAATTCAACACAACCAAATACCATCATTATTCTTAAAATTAATACACCTTAACGCTAAACACAACTTATAACTAACATCGCAATGCGCAAATTAATTCTTAAATTAAGTGCAACTTACAACTAATATTTACACACACACACACACATACCACATTGCATTAAAGAACGCAACGTAGTATAAGAAGTTCAAATATATATAGGCCTACTATATATTTGAACCTCTTACCGAGTCGCCAACGACTTTTCGCTATGAAAACTCGTTGACGACTGACGCGAAAATCGGGCTCGTATCGCTCCTCGGGTTTTCGAGTGGTGGGGAAATTGTTTCACTCCAGTACGGTCTTCAATCCACTCCAGTTCGCAGCAGTGTAAAAATGAAACGAAGGAGTGGGGGTGGCGCATGCGCAGCGACGTAAAATCCAAGGTTTGAGGTTAGAACTTTCCGTGCACAGTAGAGCTAAATTGAGTAATACAGGACTCGGCGCATGCGCAATAGCGAGGAGTGATTCCGATCCGGAGAACTCGTTGCATTCGCAGCAGCGCTAAAGTGAGTAATACAGACTAGGCGCATTCGCAGTAGCGCTAAAGTGAGTAATACATGACTAGGCGCCGTAGCGTGAAGTTGGCTCACTCCAGTACAAGTTATAGCAGCATAAAAATGAAACGAAGGAGTGGGAGCGGCGCATGCGCAGTGACGTAAAACCAAGGTTTGAGGTTAGAATTTTCCATGGTGGCTGCCATGTTTAATTCTGTTTCATTCAAACAATAGTAGTTCATGGCTGGCATGGGATGTGAAGTGTGGTAATTAGATGGGGTTAGCAACCGGTCGTGACCGGCCATTGACCGGTCATCGACCCGGCGGGGTTCCGCTTGAGTGACCACCAGGGGGGGGTTAATCTCCATTTTTTATGAGGGGGGGGGGTTCCGCTTCATTAGTCACGGGGGGGGGGGGGGTTCCGCTTGAGTGAACACGGGAGGTTCCACTTGGGCGCTCATGCGGAACTGATCTTCTCACGCGATAGCCATTATAAAAGGAGATTGTTCATCGTGCCGTGACCATTAATTAACTCGCATTTGTGGTGTTCGCATCCTTCCTACTCATTATATATACGTTTCGCCAACTTCATTATACAAGTCTAATTGCTACTAACCTGAAATTTCATTTACATTAGCACATGTCGTCCTGTTTGAATCACCTTCGCGTGCTCGACGTTATATCTCATTCATCAGTCTTGTTCTCACTTCTACACGTCTGACATACTTCTTGTGATGGATACGCAATGTTTGAAATTGAAACTTTTGCGGACACAACATATATTACGAAATAATTCCAAACCATCGGTTTCAAAGACTAAAACAAATTTAACAAAAGTGAGGAAGAAATTAAGTTTTAACCCGTTATACTCTGTTAGAACTTCGCAGGTTCACGTTGATGATAATGAATTTTAAATTGAAAACTCACATCCAATAAATAAAATTTATTGTGGTAAGGCCTTTCGCATTCAAGGAATGCATCCTCAGACCATAACAACCAAAACAAAAAATAATTTATAAATACAAAATTTCTGCTAAACATCTGATTTAAAGTTACATATGCTAATTTACAATATTATGGTAAAAATTCTTATTATATAAGTTGTATACTATAAAAACATTTTTAATTTATTTTGTGACTAGATATTTAGAAAACTTAATAACGGAGAATTTTGAATAGGTCCGGGATCACTGTTTACCAATTTGTTATAAACTGCAATTTTTTGAGAGTCAGGGGCAAATGAATCTTTTGTTATAAACCGGCTGTTGCTTGTAGGTTTTCTATATATATCAAATTCAACTTTATTGCAGTTGTTTCTTATTACAAGTAAATCAAGAAAAGGTAATGAGCTATCATTTTCCATTTCGTAAGTAAACTTAATTGAAGGATAAAAAGAATTTAGTTGTATAATAAATTGTTAGAGATCTTCAGTGTTTTTGAAGATGGCAAACACATCATCCACATAACGGATCCAAATTCTCGGAAAATAATTTAGAGTTGATTTGGCATTGATTTCAAAATTACTCATAAAAATGTTGGCAATAAAACACGAGAGAGGGTTTCCCATCGATGTACCAAATGTTTGCCGGTAAAACTTGTCTTGGAATTGAAAAACATTTTGATTCATACACAAATTAATTAGACGTAAATACTCTTCAATAATTTGATCATCAAAATCATTTGACTGTAGCCAGGATTTTATTATATCCATCGTAACTGGTATTGGGACATTAGGATACAATGATTCCACATCGAATGATACCATATATTCATCAGGTTGTAATGAAATGTCTTTAACCTTATCTATGAACTCATATCTATCTCTAATGCTGAAAGTTTGTGTAAAAGGAATTTCTTGAAGCTGCTTAACTAGCCATTTTGACAATAGATAACTTGGTGAATTTACACTTGAGACTATCGGCCGCATTTTATTTCCAGCTTTATGTGTTTTCGGAAGACAGTATAGTCTTGGAATGCTTGGATTTGAAATTGTTAAGCGTTTTATCCAGTCTGTATTAATAATATGTTTACATTGTTTTAGTGAAGTAGTCACGGACATTTTGAAATTTTGTAAGGGATTATGGTTTACGACCTCATATGGTCCATCTTTGATCATATTTTCAACTCTTTCTATGTAATCAGTTTTGTCAATTATAACTACTGTATTACTTTTATCGGCCTTCAAATAATACACATCTTTGGCTTTTAGATTTTGAATTATATCTCTTTCAATTGTGTTTGAGGCTTTTTTATTACAAGGCCGACTACTTTTGTTTTGGCTTAGTCTTCTAAAATCTGATATTATGTCAGATCTTATTGCTGTTTTCACATTGTTTGGTAATGATTTTAAATGGGTTTCCACGTCGACAAACAGTGATTCTTTTTCATTTTTATCTGACGGTTTTATACTATAATTCAAACCTTTACTCAAGATGTCGATTTCTTTATTAGTAAAAGTGAACGAAGATAAATTATGAACTAAATTCTGATCATTAGAGGTTATATTTGTCTCAAAGGTTGTTGAATTAGCCTCGTTTGCTAATGTAAGATTATGAAGTTTGTTATTTAATTTTTCTACTTTATGTTCATTTTTAAAGTCAATGGTTTCCCAAAATTCTTAAGTACCTTTCTTGAAAAAGAATAACTTCCAAAGAGTATAGGTTTCTGGTGATTTTCAAATGTAATTCGTAAGCTTGTAATTCCAGGTTTGCTTGTTTTGAGTAAAGATATTTTATTTCTAAATTTAACCAGTTTACTTTTGCATTTTGAATAACTTTTTCTGTTACACTGTTTTTAATTGGAATATTAATTTTTATGAAATTGGGAAAAACTTTTCTTTTTCTTTGTTTACACTTTTTTAGGAAGCCAATGTCAGAGGAAATAAGTCTTACTTTTTATTTTAGTTGGTGCAGTTTGTTGAGCTCGATGGACCTGAGCGTCGATTGAGTCATTTCTGTAGCTCTTCTTATTGGAACAATTAATGAATTTTAAATTGAAAACTCACATCCAATAAATAAAATTTATTGTGGTAAGGCCTTTCGCATTCATTTTGTAGGTTTGTATAGAAAACCTACAAGCAACAGCCGGTTTATAACAAAAGATTCATTTGCCCCTGACTCTCAAAAAATTGCAGTTTATAACAATCTGGTATATAGACTGCTACATACTCCTCTTAATGAAAAAAGATTTGATGATGAAGTTAAAATGATAAAAAACATAGCTAGTTTCAATGGTTTCAGCCCAAATTTAGTTGATCAAATTATAAATAGAATGAAAAAGAAAATGTTAACAAGATCAAGAACCACAATGTTTGAAAGCAAAGAAAATGATGAAAATTGGAGATCAGTAACATTTACCTCTTTTAATAAAATAATTAAGAAATCATTTAAGAAACATTCTAAAATTAATGTAAGTTTTTCAACGAAATTCAAACTCAAAAATATATTAGGAAATGCAAAATGTAAGATTAGTGAAGAAAACAAATCTGGAATTTATGAAGTGTCTTGTAATGATTGCGATAAATTATATGTGGGACAAACAAGAAGAAATTTAAAAACTCGTTTAAAGGAACATGTTAGTCACGTAAAATTTAACAGACCTGAAAAATCTGCAATTGCTAAACATGCCTTAGAAAATGGACATTGTTTTTCCCAAATTAAATTAATAAAAGAAGTCAGTAATAATCAATACTTGGATGCACAGGAAACATTTGAAATGGCTAAGCGTAAACTAAAATTGGTAAACAGTGATCCCGGACCTATTCAAAATTCTCCGTTATTAAGTTTTCTAAATATCTAGTCACAAAATAAATTAAAAATGTTTTTATAGTATACAACTTATATAATAAGAATTTTTACCATAACATTGTAAATTAGCATATGTAACTTTAAATCAGATGTTTAGCAGAAATTTTGTATTTATAAATTATTTTTTGTTTTGGTTGTTATGGTCTGAGGATGCATTCCTTGAATGCGAAAGGCCTTACCACAATAAATTTTATTTATTGGATGTGAGTTTTCAATTTAAAATTCATTAATTGTTCCAATAAGAAGAGCTACAGAAATGAGTTGATGATAATGTTATTCACAACATTTTGCGTTCGATGTTACGTTTCCACAACTTCGAACTTGTTACACCTATCGACTGTGTTCAGCAGGTTTTCATATTTTACCCCCACCCTTCTTTATATAAGTGTTCTCACGACAATTCCTGTTTCATTCTTCTATACGCTCTTCGACCGACAACTACTCCGCTCTAAATTACACACTACACGAAGATGGATACAAACCAAGAACAAGTACAAGTTCACGAAATATCGTCTACTACCCACCCGAGAGAGAATCCTCCGAGAACTTCGCCTTCACCGAATCCACAGAACCCCGTCCAAGTTTCGGATGTATCTTCGACGGCGAAGAATGATCTTGAAGCTATTCTTCGGTCGCTCGTCGGTTTCGACTGACCTGTACGACGATCGATGTTAAACTGAACTCTTAGAAGTTCAGTTTTTTTTTTAAAACTTCCTCCGGATGACCTTGAAGCAATTATCCCCTCTCCCTTTTCAACTAACTTCTACTTTTGTTCAACTGTTGAATTTCAGTTTTGAACTAACTTTTAATTTATGCGATGTTTTAGATGATCCCGGTTAATTTATGCGCACATTTAGTTCAGCCCCGAATTGTTGAATTTCAGTTTTGAACTAACTTTTAATTTATGCGTAATTCTACTTCAAACGCTCACCCCGCCTCCTCCCCCCTCATTTAATATACGACCGGAAGCTATGTGCCCCGGCACGTGGCTTCCGGGGCAGCTGACCTGTGCCAGAAGTGACCAAATCTAACTACTACTGTATATATTGTTTGGGTTGTATATGTGTACAACAGTATAAACCATCATCATAAGGAATAACACATCAATATAAATTGTAATAGAAAATTTATAACAAAAATGTGGTTTTAAAATTGCAGTAACGCTGTAAAGGACAGTTGTTAACAATGTTTTTGACGCTTTTTGAGGTAGCCTAAGTTAGCGGTTGCTAGTTTATTTTGCATTAAAAACACAGCTCGGATTTTATACAAATATTGAGTTATATTGTATACAATATTAACAAAAGATCGAAATAAATACATAAATCATTAAATTTAAATATATTTAAATATTTTATTGGCGGTTATAACGTTACTGCACGTACCTCATGTGGTGGCTGTTTTCCTGGTCTTGGCTTTTTCTATACGTTTCCCCCGCATTAATGTTAGCTTTCCTAACATTTCTGGTCCACTTAGCCATATTTATTGTTCATTTAAAAATCAAATAAATAATCAAATTAATATTTGTTAAATTGTAATTGTAAATAAGTATAAAAATGTTTATCTGTCTTGTAAATTCCCATACAATGTTAAACTTTGTCGGAGGAACAAAAATTATTATTATTATTTTCTAGAAAGATTAAGCCGAATTACATCCGATCCTACTATGGAAACTCGCGGCTACGTCGACATCTCCGGGTGCTCGCAACTTTACTGCTCAGCAAGACAAAAATCTAGTGTTTTTCTACCGGTCACAGGGCTGTCAATTTTAGAGATATCAACAAACTAATTACCAAACATGATGCAGGAATGTCGTTTCAAACATTACTGCCTTGAAATCTTAATTTTTGGAGGGAGCCATTCAGTAGTAACATTTTCTTTGAGATACAAAAAATTCACTAGAAATTGTGATAAGGTTTCAGATTCCAAAGAATTATATTCTGGAAGGCCTTTTAGTTTTTTTTAAATATTTTTTTATTGTCTGTAAGATTAACATATAGACAGTAAATTGTATTGAATTTCAAACTGTCATAATAAGCTGTCATAATACTTAAAAAAATATGCTCTATAAAGGCAGAAAAGAAGTTAACAAACTACTGAAATGCTAACAACTAAATGCTAAATTGTGCAGTACCCCTAGTTTTTATCAATTTCCTGACATTATCAATCAGAATAAGATGATAATTCAATATTTTATAAAGTTGAGTATTTGAGTAATTATCGGCTTGGTTTTCACACCTAAGGCGTTATGTTCCACACGGACGATGCAAGACAACATTCCATTCTGGTCTGTTCTCCGATGCAACTCGTCTAGCTGATTGTAGGGTATTATTTATATCAGGTAGAGGTTGGGCAAGCCGCATACCTGCTGACGAGTGCCAGCGCGTCAGTCCCTTTGCTGCCCCTCTGCTACCATCGCTCATTGTTGCCGCTGTCCGGTGTCGCAGCCATGCCGCCCAAACTGGCCGTCCCGGCGCCCAAGAAGGCCGCCAGCGTGTCGCGTAGCGAGTCCAGCACCTCGGTCAGCTCTTCCGGCTCCGAGGCATCGTCCTCGGCCAACAGCAAACTTGTGAGTGGCACAGAGTTAGACAAGTCGTAGAGTAGCCAGACTAAAAATAGCATAGTTTTACAATGGAGATGTCACGAAGGAAACGTTAAAAGTGGAAAAAAGGTTTATGAAATAAATTTTACAATTTTTTTTAAAAGAAATCTGTTGTGAAGAAAAATGTTATGTATTTTAGTGGGTGTCCCATGAGTACCTCCTCCGTTTTTAAAAAGCGCAGATAACTGGAGATAATAAAGTTTTAATTAATTAATTTTTTAATTAGTTATTATTTTTAT
This sequence comes from Neoaliturus tenellus, assembly GCA_030545055.2. Taxonomy (NCBI): domain Eukaryota; kingdom Metazoa; phylum Arthropoda; class Insecta; order Hemiptera; family Cicadellidae; genus Neoaliturus; species Neoaliturus tenellus. The sequence goes on along the minus strand of CM061534.1, from coordinate 63,116,570 downwards.
ATTTTTGCAGGAACATATACCCTTATACGCTATATTGCACACTGAATAAAAATAATAAAAACACTCGGACTTAAAGTGCTTTTTATTGTGTGCTTAGTCACTATTTCCGAGCGAAGGGAAATTAAAAAACTTTCCGTCCAAGTGATCAAATTTAGTAGTTTTCACCACTAGGAGTAAAAGTGGCTGTTGTTGGTGTGCCATCATGTTTTTAAAGTGAAGCGCAGCCGAGCTTTTAAAACGATTAAGCAAAAAAAAGACACTTTTACTCCCAATAATAAACAAGATTTTTTATAATGATTTCGGAATTAGACTTTTAATGGTAGAATTGTATTTTTGAGGCTATTTTTACAAAATAAGTAATACACAGTGTTTCAATTTATGTTATTTATATATAAAGATAAAAAACTCTGAATTTCACTACTTTGCTTAAATTAATAAAACAATAATAAGACTTAGCAAACAGCTGACTTTTTACTCCTAGGACTTAAACAATATCACAGCTGATTTTTAGATCCTAGGACGAAAAAAAATCGTTTTGGGTAGGCTTACTATTTTTAGAGAACAAAAAACAGGTGGATTTCACGCAGAATGATAAAAAACTTAGGCTACTATCCCTCATCCACATGAGTAACAAACAGCAATTATTTCCAGACTTAAAAAATACAAACTTTCAGATGGTGTACAGATAACGCAGAATATCTTAGCCTCTGACATACTCCCCTTCTGGATTCAAATTGGTCAACAGATGGCACTAAAACTAAAAACAGTCTGCGACAATCTGCAACTTCGTCGCTCTACTCCAATTGTTTGAACTGTAAATGGTCATCACAGGCCAAGATATTCTGTGTTATCTCTAAACGTTGATATTCAAACTCACTTACAATTACTTCAAGCGTAAATTTACAATTAGCTTGCCAACATAAATGCGATACGTCATTTCTTTCTCTTCGAAGTTCGCTTAGGCCTATTTGTTGAATTTATGTTTTCCCTCCACACGGGTCGAACATCTACCGTAACTAAACATGGCGTGGTCAGTCTTGTTGTTAAGTTCGAAAGAATAAAAGACATTGTAAAATTTTAGGATGATTTTTATTTATATTTAAATATATTTTATTTATGTTTAAATTTATTTCATGATTTTTGTGTCAGCATGTTTGAAAAAATTGTGATAGTACTTGATACTTGGTAGTCTCCCAAAGTAAGCTCTGGGCCATCTTAGTTTATTGAATCGCCTATTCATTGATGTGTTCGTTCACTTAATAAGAGTAATAAAGCCTTTTGAGTAAAAAATCCTTAAAAATTGTAGTACATGAATTTTGTAAAGTTTTCTGTTTGTAAAACTTTGTAGATATAAATCTTGGGCCATATAGATACAAGGTACTTACTGTATGTTGTTCTTCTGACAAAAATGTTGATGTTGCGTGTGCACGCTTTTGTTTTTGTTACAAATTGCTGACTTTCTCTTGACCATCAACGTTGGCTCCAACGACGTAGAAATCTGATAGAAGGGCTACATGGTTATGAATTTATACTCAATAGATAGCACTTTACAATGTGGGCTGGGAAAGAGAAGCATAAAAAATATAGTTCACAATTAAAGATATCTATATTTATAAAAGAGGATGTTTGTATATAGATACTTATATATATGTAATCGGTGGACTCGGAAACCACTCTACCGTTTGCCATGAAACGCAATATATATACATAACAATAAAAAGGCAAACATATAACAAATATATGGAAAATTTAATGGATAATGTTTGTGAGGCAATAGTTTTTGTATCATTGCTTAGCCACAGGAAAGTCACAAACGTACCCATGTCAGGTTTTAGGATTTTTTATCTGAGTTATTTGTGAACACAACATATAGCAGAAAATGCTTCTTTGTAATTAATACTGTAAGCAGTTGTTCTCATTTAGAGTACTGGGGGAAGCTCGCATTTAAAGTATTGAATGAAGATTAGATTGGTAATAAAAAATTGAGGATATCATAGACTTGCCGGGAAAGAGGTAAACCTGACAGCGAGTGAGCGTAGCGAACTAGCTCACCTGAAGGGCAAAAAATTCCTTAGGTTGACATTGCAAAGCATGCCAGTTAGCATCTAGTCCCATACAAAATCAGACCACACATGAATGTAAATATTTAAAAGGTTTTACAGCATAAGCTCCAGAGGTTCTTTACCCAAAAGGCGGATCTCTGGAATTCATCTTCTTAATATCTAAGTTTATATCTAAACGAGGTTACTTGCCCCTAACGAAAACGTAAGCTAGACATCTGATTAAATTTTGTATTTAAAATGGCATAAATCTATTAAATCGAAATACAGCAAATACAACTGAATGTTTTTTTTATATTAAATAAACCGACTGTTTACTGAAAATATTGTTAGAAAAAAATAGACATGTTATACTTATAAAGTAGGACATAATTACTATATATTGATGTTAGTATAATTTATATTAAGATAATGGAAATAAATATATAATATCTCTGCTGCTTTATCCTTTGCTGAACTAGAATAATTAATATCAATCTATTTGACTAATCTTTTGAACATGCCGTCACTTCAAAGCTCTCAGATTTATTATGATGGAATAACGATTTTATGTAACGTTTGTTGCAGCAAAACAACAGAGGAAATATGACATTTTATTTTAACAAAATGTATATAGGTATTTCAGAGTGTTTTGGCAAATAGAATGCAAAATTTAATTTGGAGCTTTGACATAAAATCTGTGACAAAAGGGCCCGTGTTTAGTTTAATATAAAAAGGATTTTTAATGAATTCCAATAATTCAATGCCATATATTGAACTAAATATCTTGACATTCACTTTGGTGAGACAAATCGAATTTTCAGTTTGATGTTACTTAAAATGCTATTATAAGTTACTAAACCAATCAAATCTGTTGTAATATAGTGCTATTTAAGCACTGCACCATGCACTATCTCATATTTTGTTCAATAGTATTTGTTAAAATTGTTTTTAACCACACTGCAGTAAGAAATAAACATAAATAAACGGTATCAGTTAACTGACACATACTTTCTCCCAACAATATAAAAAAAGGTGTTAAAAGCCTCAAAACATTAATGTCTTGATGGCTCAATCAGATAGCTAACAGCTGAGCAGCACGAGGTTGACCCTACGCGCGTTTTAACAACGTACTGCGTTTACCGCTAAACGAAAAATTGAATTTTCTCCGCAACCACTTGACATAGAGCAATAATTTAAAGTACTGGATTATTTAGTTTTTTGAGCTTGATTTAATGGTCATAAGTAAAATTTATTTTAAAATAACAACTTTTTTGAAAATTCAAAAAATTGATTTTTGAAACACTTTTTACTCTATAACTTATGAACGCGCATTTTCTCGGAAATGCGGGTGGTGTCATTTTATTCAGCATTTTATTCTTAATAAACCACAAAACATTAATCAAAATCGTTAGAGCCGTTTTTGAAAAATTTGGATTTTTCACTTTTTTTTAGGGTTTTTTGGGGTAAACTACCCTTAAAAATCAAAATTTCAAAAAAATGAAAAAAAAAACGCCTGGAATTATCGTGGTTTTGGACCTACGGACCAAATTTCACCAAAATCGAACCATTGGGGCATTCTCTAGCTCTGTATACATCCAGACACACACACACACACACACACACACACACACACACACACACACACACACACACACACACACACACACACACACACACACACACACACACACAGACATCACTCCGAAAACCACTTTTTTGGACTCAGGGGGAACCAAAATGGATAAATCCACCAACAACTCAAATTCGAAAATTTTGACGAAAACAATACTTTCTCCATATACTATGGTATAGGGGGAGAAAGTAAAAATGAGAATGTTTGTTTGAAAGTTAAAATTAATTTTCCGATTTCATAATCTCAGTTTCACCTTATTTTGGTGTCCTTGTGTGATTTATGTTTTTTGGTAATTATAATGCATTGTCAAACAGTTGACTTAACACCAATTGTAACATACATCAAAAGTATTGGCTTTACTCATATAAACACATCTTTTGACTTATTAGGGCCACTTTTACAAATAAACTGTTAACGGGATTATGTACGCCCTAATCTACGAGTTTAAAAACACCCCTCGCAGTTTAAAACAGTTCAAAACAGCTAGAGGTGTGGGTCTAAACTATGCATGTGCAACGGACTTTTACGTTAAACTTAGGTTTAAACTGAAGATCAGGTTTAAAATCAAATGGTGCAAACGGCCCTTAATGTTTACATTTTATAGGCTGTAAAACTTCAATTATTCCGAGTTTCAAAAGACGACCCGAAAGCCGATAATTATGTACATCGTATGGCAAAATTTATGTTAACACTCCTTTAGCTTCTAAAAAAATATTTCAATCAAAATAACATCCTAGAAATTTGAAGTGAATGAACAAGACGACATTAAGTGCCTGTTAATAAAAATAAACTTTTGTAAAGTGTTTTTGGTATAAACAGAATAAATAGGTACAGTAGTGCATATGTTATACACAAGCAACAAACATAATTCTTCGAAAACATTACGATTTCTGTGACTATAATTTCATCACCGTTTTCCGTTACGTGGAACTGATGTGGTTTTGCAGTAAATTAGAGCGTGAGCGTAGGGGCAACAAAATTGCCATGGATTAGGTCAGAGGATTGGTCCGTCTCTCTGTAATAACCTTTGATTTAATGACCAACCTCCTCTAATCCTTTCTGAATCATAGATTTCACCAATCTACCACCAATCACCACTTTGACGTCAATTAGAAAAAGTAATTCAGAAAGCAGTTTTTAGACTTAATTTGTGACATGAAAAATAATTTTACCATCATGAATACTACCCCATAAAAAGTATCTTATTGTTCGGGGAATTTTCATAAACAAGTGAAATTGGCTTTATTGTTTAGCTAATCAATGCAAAAGTTCTCTATTGTTCACACGTCATGTTTAGTTTTCTTGAAACGCAATTGATTTTTGTTTGTTTTATTTACTCCCCTCAATATTTTTTATAAAAATTATTGGTAATAATCCTGCAATTAGTTTTTTAAAGCCAACTATCAAAAGTCATTTATTGAAAAACATAACAGGATATAGGCTATAAAAAAAACAAAAAACAAAAAAAAAAAACAAGCACCAATTGTTTACCATACACTCGCCTTCGTCAACAATAAACTATAGCGCTACTTCCTCATACAAAGCTTAAGGTATTATTTCAATCTGTCGTTTTAATAACTTGTATTATAGGCCTAATAGATAGTCCTACCATTAGACAGGTGAAACCTTTTTAAGGGATATAACAGGTAAACAAAAAATCATTGGGATAAAAAAACATTGTTGAGAACCAAACATAGTTTAATATTTAAAATTACACTACAATATGTTCATGATTTTGTAATTTTATTTAGTATACTTAGATTTTTCAAATGATGTCCATTAACTACACAAGCTTAACATCTTTTCTGAAAATTTGCAGTTCATGCAACATGTGAAAAGCAGCAACTTCGTACCTTGTGTTTTGTGTACTGCTTAAGGGATGTCGCTTTGAGAGCAGAAGCGGCATTCCGGAAATTATTTACCTACTTTAGGTATTTCGACAAGGAAACGCTCCAAGAAGACTGATGTTAAAGGGAACAAGTTGTTAATCACATGCATAGATTAGCAATTTCGGGCTCATTATTTTGAAAAAAAGTCAACCACAAAAGTAAGATCGTACATAATCTATGGTAAATAACTTAACAATGACATAAACCAAATCATAATTGATAGGAACAGCTGTGTAATTGCAGCATAAAAACAGTCGGGTTTTTGGCTTAGTCAGTACTGAGTGTTAGGCCTTATTCTTAAAGAGCCTAAAAGACTGCATAGAGATTCCATAAAAACTGATTAGAAATCTATTGTATTCACTTCGGTAATTAACATATGGGCATTACTTCAGCGTATTGATCGCCGTTCAAGATAAGATGACTATTATGTTTTGAAACTACATTTTTGCTCTTATTATGTTCACAGGTTTCTTTCTAGTTCTATGTCTCTTTCATACAGGAACAGACATTGTAAAAGTATAATTTCATTTGCTAAAGTAAAGAATGTGATGTATATTAAATTAATAAATTCTTTTATTTAAAAAAAAAAACTTTTATTAAAGTATATAATCACTCACAGCTCTTTTCGTTTGGTTAACGTTTTTCGAAAGAGCTTAAAAAAGGGATACTAAGGCTGAAGGATATTTATCAGAATTTCGATATTGTATTTAATTAGTCAATCTAGGTTCACTGCATAGAAAATTGAAGAAGGAAACGTTAAATTATGAAAGTAGGTCAGCCCTTCCACTTTTCCATTCACAATTAAATTAATCAGCCGATACATTTCATGATATGTACACATTAAATTAAGCGATTTTTGCTCAAAATGTCAAAAGAATGAATGTAGCAAAAAGGTAAGACATTCAGAAGGATTAAATAGAACTAGAGAGAGTGAACCAGTGAGTGTGAATCTCAGCCAGGCCGTGGTGGAATCTGGACTTTGAGGGAAGGTCAGGGAATTCCACCAGTGTTAGCGAGTCGCTTGCCCGGAAATAGTGTCTAGTCTCCGGCGGAGATCTCTCGGGCCGTGGATAGATAGTGATAGTGATCCAACATACCGGGGACAGCGTCCAGGCGGGAATGGTAAGAAACCTCCACTATAGTAGCGGAAAGTGATAGGAGAGTTCAACACCGGGTAGTGGAATTATTGTAAATTAATGTACCATTTGTGAAATATTAGAGAATATTTGAGTTAGGTATAAACAGAGTCAAAATATGCATTAAAGATAATTAAATCACAAAAGTTGAGATGTAAAATCCTAGAATAGGTAAAATACTTGTAATAGAATATCGCCCAAAGAAAAGTGTTATAACAAATATTCCATGTAATTAGTAGGGTATAGTTAGATTTATTGTTTTCACTACTTCATAATTACTAGATGTTGCCCGTCTATACTCGACGGATATAGCTCCATTAGTGGTAAATGAAACGCTATAATAGTGCAAACATGTAAGGTAGTCTATAAAATGTACTTCTTTGAACTGCCATACTAAGAACAATAATATATTTTACAGAAAATACTACGGTTTTAGTTGGAGCGTCGGAAAAGTAGGCCTATTCCTTAAAACCAATAATGTTGCATCCTTGTACTTATAAGTCCTACTCTTTGGTATTTTATAAACATGTCAATTTGATTGTTTAGGTAGGCGCAAACCTAATTAACCTAAGAAAACCGTTCTATTAGGTTCAACAACATCAGAAATAAGTAGACCAATATCCACTTGTAGGCCTATTGGATAAATTGTTCTTAACAGTTTCTTTCAAGAATTAGGAAAGGCCTACAGTGTTGTAACTTATGATGGATAGCTTTAACAAATATTGGTATTAGGGTAGGATAGAACGTATTCTAGAGAAACCATTTACAGGGTGCGGCAAAAAACCGACCTATTTTATTTTATGTGCCATTCAGCGACAGGACGTCTGAGGGTGGTGGGGGTGGGCTTATTTTAAAGCAAATTTTATGCCATTTCAGTAGTCATTGAGTAGTGGTGGCCTAACCTACATGTTTACATTAAGCATGTCAAATAACACGCTTTCGTTATCGGGGCGTTTTTTGTTTTTCTCGTCAGTAAACATTAACATTTCTTTATCACCATTTAAATCAATCATTTGTTTGTCGAAAATTGTTTGCTTTGCATGGTCAGTGGGCTTTAATTACTGAATAATAGCCAATTAATTGGTATGGATGGGGATTAAGATCGAACCACAACATTTGTCAAACCGAATTGTTAGCCATGTTCAAGGCATTTCGCTAGCCTACCGGTTGGCGTATTAGACTCTGGTTCAAGATGTCACCGGTTCGATTCCCGGGGTTCCACAACAATGTGATGGGTTTGGAATACTACCTCTTAATAGCATTTAGTGTACATAGTTCAATTATCTTAACAAAATTCTTCTGGCGTAGACACGAGCAAATCACTAGCTTGTTTTCTAACGGGCCGACGAGGAATGTTTTCCACACAGCAGCAAGGACTCCATCCATGTTCTCTGGCGTCCGTGCTGACCTTTGACGGCCTGTTGGCTTCGTTTTCAAACTCAAAACAAATTGATCTTAAGTTAGTAACCCACTGCATAATTGTGCTAGGATTCGGAATTCTTAATGTTGACCTGATTGAAAGAATGCACGAATTTGCCGCTGAGATGCAATGATTGAACCACCAATATTGAAATACGTCTTGATAAGGAACTAGCGTTGTTCAAGCGACCGCTACTCCATAACAACTAAAATGGCATAAAAATTGCGTTACAACAAGCCTACCCCCAACTTTCTCAGATGTTCTGTTGCTGAGCGGTGCGCGAAAGAAAATAGGTCGGTTTTTTTTCCGCACCCTGTATAACCACTTTCATACAGCAATATTTATGATGTAGTGTGCAAGTTTCAATAACTATCCAAATTTAAAGAATACAAATTTATTTCACAGAAAATTACATAATTTTAGTTGGAGTGTCTATCAAAGTAGGCCTATAGGCATATTCCTTAAAAACAATAATGCTGCACCCTTACTATGTAACACAGACACTCTTTAGTATTTTATAAACATAACAAATCCATGGTTTACTTAGGCCTAAAGCTTAGTAGCCTAATCAAAACATAAGAAATAAGCAAGCCTAAACTATCAAGTTGTATTTATTAATTTTTTTTTAAATTTAATAAATAAGTTTTTTGATTATTGGAAAGGCCTATAAAGATTTTAATGGCTCTATTTTGCTTAAAATAAATATCGGCACCATCAGTAAAACATTTATTAGTGACACTGTTGTTAGACACATTACATAAAGTATACTTGAGGAGTTCGGTTTGGAAACCGGGCCTTCTGATTTGTATAAAGTTACGCTACCGACTGTGCCACAAATTCCGTTGGTAAGTGGGAGAAATGTAAAGCATTACAACCTGGCAACCGACAAATTGATTGCACAACGAGTTTCCGATACATCAATTTCTTTTAATACAAATGTAAACAATTTATTTAAACTGAACCTTTACAATTCAGTCTTAATTTCATAGCAATCAGCTATTTTACATAATTAAGCAACTTTCTTTCCATTTAAAGGATAATACATCATAATAATTGTAAACGTTTTTATGTACTGACCTTAATAAACCAAATCCTTCATGAACTTTTGTTCATCCACTCTGTATTTAGACAAAGTACCTCGTGTGTTTACAATTAGCTGATTGAAATTGTGTAAAATAAATAAATTGTTAAGGTTTGAAAATGTCGACATTTTTAATTTAAGAGAGTAAGATAAAGTTAATTACATAATTAAGCAACTTTCTTTTCATAAATGACAATACATCATAATAATTGTAAACGTTTTTAGGTACTGGCCATAATAAACCAAATCCTTCATGAGCTTTTGTTCATCCATTCTGTGTTTGGACAAAATATCTCGTGTGTTTACAATCAGCTGTTTGAAATCGTGTAAAATAAATAAATGGTAAAGGTTTGAAAATGTCGATATTTTTAATTTAAGGAAGTAAGATAATGTTAAAGTAAATAAAGTCTGCTAATATACAAAGGTTTACGTCTTATTTGGTAAAAACTGCGTGTAAATTGGTCCAGTGGAAATCTCAGACAAACTGTCCAAAGGATTGGAAATGTTGGCTTTTTTCCCCATGTTAAATCTCCATAAGAAAAGTTTATTTTTCATTTTGACCGATTTAACGTAAAAATTTTTGAAATACGAATGAAACCTGCTAATATAGAACCGAAAACGTTTATTTTGGTACAACCCGCATGTAAATCGGTCCAGTAGAAGTCACAGACGAACTGTCCAAAGGTTTTTTACCTTTGTGTTTTAAATATATAGATACAGGTGAACATAAACATAAAAACGACAAGTAACGATTTTGTACTAAATATGACATGTAGGCTAATAATAGCTTTTTAAAGGCAAAAGCTGACAAAGGATTCAGTTTTATATTTTATGTTGAAAAAGTTTCAATGAACTTTAATTTTAAAATATTCAGTAAACAATTTTACTTAAAAATATATATTTATAAAAGAAGATGTTGGTATATTTAGGCATATATATTTGTGATCATTGGACTCGGAAACCACTGGACCGTTTGCCAGTTTGTGATCATTCCATACTAGGTACATGTATGGAAAATTTCATGGAGAACGTTTGTAAGCCATTAGTTTTTGTAAAGCTCTCAAGGCTTAGCCCCTGGACCGTCATAAACGTACCTATGTCAGGGATTAAAACTCTTCCATCTGATGCCATGGAAACAATCAAACCAATTTTGGGTTTTCATTGCAAAGTATGCGTGGTATCAGCCAGTATTTTATAAAATCCAATGGGGAAATCCGAGACTGTACTGCAATATTAAATTGTCAAATGCGTAGGGATTTCATCACTTAATAAAGTGGTTTATTAAATACCAAATAGTGCAAAGCATTTTCAAATTCATTAGTGACAAATTCATTTATTTACATTTGTTATTTTATATTTAAACACTTGGAAAACAATTTTTTATCAGTACTAACATTTATTTGTTAGACTTAACAGTTCAACAAAAGTGTTAATAGATCATCTATAATTTGATATTTTGTATGGTAGTAAATGCAATCAAATGATATGTGATCATGCAGTTCACTTTCCAAACCAATGGTATAATTTTATAACTTCGCATATAATTTCATATGAGAAGAATAACATGGTTTAACTCATGAAGTATTGTACGATGTAAAATTTTATTAAAATA